>JBBPMX010000161.1:0-22148 GCA_038090515.1 Pulveroboletus cf. viridisquamosus | reverse complement strand
TAGTTACCATGTATAGTAGTGTACTGCTTGGTCTGTGCGCAGGCCTGTACAATATATAAGGTGGCGGTCCCAGCTGGCTAAACCCCAGCTTTGACCACTTGTCTAGTTCACCGTTCGTAGGCCCCTAGGACTTGGGTTAAAACCTCATCTGCTAAGGGTACTCCTCCGATTGGCTACGCTGGCACTTGTAGCTCCCCTGCCAGGGTTATGGCTTTCTCTCTTTGCCAGCTAGCCTCATTATCGGCTGTTTGGTTTGGTTGTTTCTTCCAGCCAAAGGGTCTTCCTGTCCCCTTCGATGGCTGCTCGACGCAGTTATAACAATCGATTGCCTCAAAGGTGCGGACATGTTCACAGCAATGGACCTACACTGGGGATACAATAATGTTCACATCAAAGAAGGTGACAAATGGAAGGCAGCATTTGTAATGCCAATTGGGGCCTATGAGCCAATGGTTATATACTTCGGCCTTACTAACTCACCCCCAACTTTCCAGAATATGATGAACGACATATTTTCAGATCAATACACATTTCTTATTATCTATATGGATGACATGATGATCTTTACAAAAAAGAAAACCAAAGAAGAACATGAAGCGCTGGTCCACAAAGTACTACAACATCTCTGTGAGAATGACCTATATATTAAACCAGAAAAATGTGCATCCTCCAAGGATAAGGTCGAATTCCTCAGAATGAATGTCTCCAAGAATGGCATCAAAATGCAAGAAAAGAAAACACAAGCCATCACAGACTGGCCAGAGCTAACCCGCCTTAAACAAGTCCAGGTGTTTCTGGGCTTATGTAACTATTACTGAAAATTTATTGACCAGTTCGCAGAAATTGTGAGGCCATTGAATGACCTAACAAAAAAAGATACCCCTTTCCGGTGGGGTGACATCAAATGAGTGGCCTTCCTTGCTCTCAAAAAGAAATTTACAGAAGCACCCCTGCTCGCTTACCCAGATAGTATGCGACAGATGTGCATCAAGATGGACACGTCAGACATTGCAACTGGAGCAATCCTCTGGCAGAAGTGCAAAGATGGGCAATGGTGTCTTTGTGCCTTCCTATCCCATTCCTTTGATACCATGGAATGCAACTACCCCATTTATAACAAGGAATTAATGGTGGTAATCTGTGCGCTCAAAGAATGGAGACACTACCTTATTGGTTGAGAACAGTTCGAGGTTTGGACAGATCATAAAAACCTCAAATACTGGAAGAAGCCACAGACGCTTTCAGGATGCCAAGCATGATGGCATGCCCTACTCCAGGAGCTCAATCTCAAATTCGTTTACTGACCTGGCTCTTTGAACTGTGCTGATCCCCTCTCCTGCCGACCCAATCATGGCGATGCAGTCGAGAATCTCAACAAGGATGTCATGGTTTTGCCCGCCAAGCTATTTATAAAAAATGTTACATTAGAATCTCTATTACTTCAGAAAATACAAAAAGAATCAAAAAAGATCAATGATGTTCTTAATTATTTGTATGATAACAGTCAGGAGGTATTTCTCCATGACTTCACCAGCCAGATTTACATTCCACCTTCAATCTGTGCTGAGATCCTTAAAATGTGCCATGATGATCCCCTGGGGGGTCACAACAGTTAAGCATGTACCTACCATATGATCAATCATTTCTTTATTTGGCTGCAAATGTGAAAGGACATTATATCATACATAAACCACTGCTATATGTGTGCTCTCACGAAGGGTTCATCCAAAGCACCAGCAGGAGAAATACAACCTCTTCCAGCGGCAAGCTGCCCGTGGGAGAACATCTCCATAGACTTTATAACCGGATTACCAGAGATCGACAAAGTTGACTCCATCTGTGTTATCGTAGACTGATTTTCCAAAGAAGTAGTTTACGTACCTTGTTCAAAAACAGTTTCCTCCCTTGACCTAGCTATGATCATGTATGGTCGCAACATGGCATTCCCCACACAATAGTATCAGATTGGGGCCCACAATTCATGTCATCCTTTACAACCAAATTATGTAAACTATTGGGCATTGAGCAGAAGCTCTCCATGGCTTATCATCCACAAACAGACGGACAAACCAAGAGGATCAACTGAGAAATGGAACAATATCTGCGAGCATACATTGCCAAGAGACAGGACAAATGGCTTGACTATCTCAAACTCGTTCAGTTCCATCATAACAACTCCCTCTCATCCTCGATTGGTTCATCCCCTTTTGCCATCACCAGGAACTACTCCCCCCAGATGGGTTTTAAGAGTTCCTCAGACACATTGGCCAGAAATTTCCACTCTGATGTCAGGCATGTGCATCATGAAGTACAAGAAGTGCTAAAACGCACTCATGAACAGACGTCACATGATCAGGCCACTGCTAGATCAGAGGCCCCTGAATATGCCCCCGGTGATCAAGTATGGCTCAGTACAGATAATTTGAAATTACTGTATACTGCCCATAAATTAATGCAACGCTGGCTTGGGCCTTATGAGGTCGTTCGCATGCTCCTCAATACAGTTGAACTGCGTCTACCCACGTCTTTCAAGATTCACCCAGTTGTGAACATCTCGAAGGTGAAACCCTACTGATCCCTGCTGCCAGGACAGCTGATCTCTCACCCTGACACAATCAAGGTCTCAGAAGAGGGTCACCCTGAATATGAGATTGAGGCTGTCATTGCCTCCCACTTGAAACGTGGGAAACTGGAGTATCGTGTGCACTGGAAGGGGTATGATGAAACTGATGACACATGGGAACTGGCTTCCCATCTTGATAATGCATGTGATGCAGTTGACGCCTTCCATCACTCCTCTCCCTCCGCCCCTTGCCCATTGCACGGTCTGTCTTTCAACGAGATGAACTGCCTGTTTACTGTTTATGGCCCTGAAGCTGATATGCCATTTGCAACAACTCATCTGGAACTTGAGTCGTAGCAAAGGGGGGTAATGTTACAAATCACTTCAGCCCCTTTCTTTTCTTGGTCACGTGACTCATCGCATGACCTGGGTCCAGACCATGACATCATATGACGTCATGCCTCATGGCTGGCATGCCCTTTTAATCTCTGTTAACCCTGGTGGGAACTCTCTCACATTCATGTACTTTAGCTAGCCATGTATAGTAGTTTATCCCACAGACCCTATGGTCCGTGCACACCTGTCCATAGTATATAAAGCCAAGTGTCTCAGCTGGCGTCCCCAGCTTTGACCACTTGTGATCCCACTCCTAAATGGGTGGTTGGTGTGCTTGAGCTCCTTCTCATTTCCTCTTACATTGCTAGGCTCAGTAATAGCCTGTGAAGCCAAGGCTGGTGGTGTGTGCTCCTAGAGTTCACAACAGTCATATGCAGGTTCATTCAAGTCCACAGCATTGACTACTATGAAACTTATGCCCCCATTGCCCATCTCACATCCCTCTGACTTATCCTTGCCATAGCTGCCTGATACAACTGGGAGATTGATGTCTTTAACTTCCAAAGTGCTTTCCTCAATGGAAAGCTCAATGACAATGAAGTTATCTTTATGGAATTGCCTTCTGGCTACAACAAACTAGGGCATGACATTGTCACTAGGCTATGAGTTGTGCTGTAAAGATCAAAACAGGGTGTGCTCAAATGGTACAAACAACTGCATGCAGAGTTGGAGGAATTGGGTTTCTGGTGCATGGATGCTGACTGGGGTGTTTTCATTGCTCAGATTGGTGTGTATCTACTCATCCTTGCCTCTCATATTGATGATTGCATGGTGACCAGTAGCTCAAAAGAGCTTGTCTGAGAGTTTAAAGGGGAAATCAGCTGTCAATTCAAAATCATGGACCTGGGGCCAATCCACTGGTTACTCAGGATGAAGATCACCCATGATTGTGAGGCTCAGATGATAGCACTCTCACAGGAATTATATATATCTTTGATACTGACCAAGTATAACTTCACTGACACTAAGCCCTTGTCCATTCCCATGTGTTACGAACCATCTCCAGTCCCCTTCTCCTTCACTTACTTCATCTGTCACATGACTGGTCACATGACTGGGCCTAGACCATGACATCATACCACATGGCAAACATGCCCTTTTAATCTCTGTTACCTCACTTCTATATCACAGAACTTTCTCACAAGCATGTACACTAGTCTTACCATATATAGTAGTTTATCCCATGGACCCTATGGTCCATGCACAGCCCTCTATACTATATAAACCCAGGTGTCTCAGCTAGCACCCCCAGCTTTGACCACCTGTTATCCTTGGCTAATAACCTTGGGTGATTGAGTGAGCTTAAGCCCTTCCTCCTACATATCTTTTCCTTGCCAGGCTCATAGAAGTCTGTAAGGCCAAGGCCAGTGGTGCAGTGTTCTGATGTTCATAACACTTGGTCAAAGCTATCAACACTGCCCTCAGAAAGAATGTGCCATCTTGTTGGCAAAATATCAAGATCAGGTGATAAGGGTTCCCCATCAGAAGAATCAAGACAGAAACAAAGTCTGTTGATAATGGCTGCTGGTGCCCAGGCATAAGGGACATAGTGTATCATTTCCACATCATGGAACAGGGCATATCACCTGAACAGGTTACATACATGGTCATCCAACATATTAAATAAGGATAAAGTTGCTTCTTGCCCAAAGTGCACTAGGGCATAACCTCTGTGGTTTGAGGCTACCAGGTTCATGGAACACCTGTGACGTCCATCATCAGCACACAATACACATACAACACTCCTCATTATCAAGGCTCTACCCCCTTGACGAAACCCACACCATCTAAATCAAGCTGTTGAAGAAGACCAACCATACCAAACCCCTCCCCTGATCTTAAACTCTGACAATCACCCCTGCAAGTGTTCCCAGACATCAGTTGAAAGATACTGGTGAGTAAGGACTGGTAAGATTTCAAAATTTCTCAATACAAAGGTTCACTGCCTGGTTCTCCAGAACAGACACATTCACAACTCTGCCAATCTCCCTCTTTTGAGGGATTGCTTGAATCCCTCCTGCAAATCAAAGAGAGGCCATACCACCTCAAATTTAAAAACCACCAACCTCAGCCTCCCCTTCAAGAAGAACCCATGTCATCATTGTTAACCCTGACCAATGATAAGTGAAGGTGCTGCTCATAGCCCTTCTCAAGAAAAAGGAGGACAGCCCCTCTGCTATCATCAAGAAAGTTGCCAATCCCAGCAAGTGGGATGGTAACTGAGACAAATTCCAGGTATGGATTACCCAAATCAAAGTCTGGGTCTCACTCCAAAACCAGGGCTTGGACAAACTCCAGACTGTAGCAGTCCTATCTTGCATGGAAGGCAACACGGCCACCTATGTGAGACCACAATTGAAGGAGTATTGTGACTCTGAAATAGAAAATGCAACAAGCACCACAGGGCAAAATCTTGGCTACCCCTGTGAAGATGACACATGGCCAGAATGGAAGGTACTCCAAAAGGAGATATGAGAGCACTTCCAAATTGATGTGCTCACACACAAGTTGCTGCAGAAGCTTAACCAGTTAAAGCAGCAAGGAAAGCCCATTGATGAGTTCCTCCAACAATTTGAGGTTCTCTTTAAGGAGGCCAAGATTAAAAATGGTCACAGCATTGAAATTATCAAGTGAGCAGTGGATGCTTGAATCTATATGCAAGTCCACCTCCACATGCACATGGAGAATGATATCTTTGAACTGATCAACACCTATTGATGAGTTGGTTGTTCATTCAAATCTGCAGAAATAGAACACAGATTCCAACCAAGGTGCTTTGGTGGAGCACAAAGATACAACCCACCAAGAGGACCACCACCTAACCAGTGGTTCACCCAATATAGGATCCAACCTGGAAGAGGAGCTCCCATGGAAATTGGGGCAGTGCAAGGGCCCCCTGATACCCACACATGTTTTAACTGTGGTAAACCAGGCCACATTCAAAGGGACTGCCAGCTCCCTAAGAAATCATTCAATCTGGCACAAGGAAATAACCAGGTGCCAGTTCAATAAATGCACTGGGTTTGGATACCCAACAAGGATGGGTACTATATCAAGACATGGGCAGTTGTCTCCAAAACTCCACCTGAAACCAAGGCCTGTGTGGCAACCTCCTCCCAACAGGAGTATATGTTAGATGAAGCTCATGTCTACTGGGCTGATATCTTCAAAACAGAAGCCAGGACAAAAGCATCCAAGGCTTTAAAAGAAAGCAGCTAGTTGACAGTAGAGTTGTTGTTGTTATTTGTATATGGTGTGGACCTTGATTACATAATCTCAGTCCTTTGTCCTCATCACTTTATCTTTTGGATGTTCTTTCACATATCTCAGTTGACTCTGACAGTCGCTAAGGTGAGCCACTTCTTTGTACTATGTACTATTTCTCATAACTACCTTCTTCAGTGATTCCAACAGGTTATGAGCCCTGATCATTAATCTCACCACCTGGACTTTAATACTCACACCTTGATTTCACTATGGCACAATCTTTTAAGATCAGTGACAAATTTATGAAAGTCCTGAAGCTCAATGCTTCTGGGAAGGAATGGTTTCTATGGAAGAGAAGACTTGAATGGTCTTTAACTATGAGAGGCCTGCTTGGCCACATTACAGGAACCACAATGCCACCTACCAGTTCAGCTGCTAACAAGTTGCCTGGATGGTTGCCAACTACTAATGATGAGTTACTTGCCATTACCAAGTATGAGCTGGTGCTTGTGTCATATCCATCCCAGCCCCTGTCAACTCTGGTCTCTGAACCTCTACTCCGGACCCCATTCGCCCAACTCTGGACCTCTTCCCACGGACTTCATCCCTTTCATATCAGACTCCATTCTCCTAGTATCGGACCTCGCTCGCTTTCCTTATTTAGTATTCTCTTTGTACCTTCGACCCTCCATTCTCCAGCTACGACCCTTAGCTTCATCTCTTAGACCCTTCGCCACACCATATGACCTCCCTACGTATGCTCCCCATCTCCACATGCTTTCCCCTTACCCGACGTACCTTACCACATGCTCCTCCATTCCTCTGTCCGAACTCCGGACCAGACTTTAGTATATAAGCTTCCTGTACTCCGTTTCTGTACCCCAGTACGAATATCAAACCAGTCACCTCCTGTCTCTCGTCCAACCCCCTTCTCTCTCCTCTCTCTCCCTTTCTCCTACGAAATACGAGAACAGAGCCTAGGCAAGGGCACAACACATACGTCCTGCGCCAACGTCCTCCTAGGTACCCCCTTGCCACTCCGAACTCCGTTCGTCCCTCCTATGAACTTCGTGCACTAACCCTCGGAACTCTGATCGGACTTGATTGTGTTAAGTCCGGTTCCTCTGGACTCAAGTCCGGTCGGAGGTCCGAAGGTTAGTGTACGAAATTCGTGAGGGGACGAACAGAGTTCAGAGTGGCAAGGAGATACCTAGGAGGACATTGGTGCAGGACTTATGTGTTGCACCCTTGTCTAGGCTCTGTCCTTGTATTTTGTAGGAGGGAAGTAGAGAATAGAAGAGAGGGGAGTCGGATGAGAGGCAGGAGCCGACTGGTTTGATATTCATACTGAGGTACAGAAACGGAGTACAGGAAGCTTATATACTGAGGTCTGGTCTGGAGTTCGGACAGAGAAATGGAGGAGCATATGGAAAGATACATTGGGTAAAAGGAAAGCATGTGGAGACAGGGAACATATGTAGGGAGAGCATATGGTGTGGTGAAGGGTCAAAGGGATAGTGCTAAGGGTCATAACTAGAGAGTGGAGGGTCGAAGGTATAAAGGGAATACTAAATAAGGAAAGCAAGGAAAGTCCGATACTAGGAGAATGGAGTCTGATATGAAAGAACAAAGTCCAGATTATGGAGGAATGGAGAAGGAGTGACAGGTCTGGAGATTGGAGATTGGAGCGGATATGACAGTGCCCCCCTATTAAGGCCGAGCCCTCAAGGCCAGATAAGTTCAGACTGGAGAAAAGACTGAGTGGGGGTCACGTGACGTCCATGAGTCGGAGTTTGAAAGGCCGATAGGTCGTGTCTTGCTTAAGTTGATCTTGTCCTCTAACCACAACCACTCCCCGTGCCACTACCCTCTTCAACATCATGCCCGCTACCAACCCACTCAACAACCAGATCGTGGCTCTTGCAGCCCAACTGCAAGAGATGCAACGATGTTGCGAAGAGGAGAAGGTTGAGGAGGAGTGCCAGGCCTGGGAAGAGGCGGAATGGACCATGCACGAAGAACGCTATAGGAGCCTGCAGCCTCCTACGGTTGTAGGTCCTCTTTTTCAGCTTATCAAGGTGTCCTATCAAGTGTCCTAGTCGTGTCCCATGTCCGTCCATACCATCTCAAGGTCAGTCCATTTCGCATTTCGCATATCCGATAATCTGTGTCGTCTATCCGGTTCCAGTTCTTATGTATCCGTTTCATCTGGTCTGGTTCCATCTACCGGATCGCATATTTATATCTATCGCTTGTTTGTTCTATCTCTTGTTTAACTTTCCACTATGATATTTTGCTTTTCTTGCCATCTTGCTACTTAGATTCGAGCATCCCTTCATAGGGCCTCAGTCGTTGTCATAGATACAAAGTCCAGGGAAATGCCCGGACTATAAGAGTCTTGTATCAAGATCTTGAATCTCATCAGTTTGCTACTCACTGGTCATCTCTCAGCGTCCGAATCCCCTCTCCTCATCATCGTGACCATTCTTGAAGTCGTTTTCCCTCGTCATTGTCAGTTTCCGGGTCCTCGTCCTTGACCCATCGTTTGTATCCAGCTCTCATCCTTGGCCGGGTTTTTCCCCTATCATTGTCAATCTTGCCTATCATCATCAATTTCATTTCCGTCATTGTCATTTTCCCTTCATCTTCGTCACTTCCCTTCGTCTTCGTCAAGTTCTCACGTCTTTGACTCCTATCGCCCTTGATCTGGTCCCATCTGTGCACACCCAGTCCTCACTGTCGACCGGATTATTAGTTTCCTGTCCGGAACATCGTCCGGAACACTCTCTTCTCGCTCTAGCGCACTGAGGTTGGTCATAGTGGTCTGTCCCCAATACTAACCCTCCACAGGACCCCTTGGGATGAGGATACTCGACCCCACTCATATCACCCTACACCCACTAACCATCTTTCAACTGGAGCCCACTGTGAGGGGTTCTACAGGGTTTTTGAGGAGGACGCTGCGACCAACACCTCAGCGACAAGAGCTCGAAGACCTCCTCATCAAATTCTGTGGACTTAATCTGAGCGGATCTTCAGATCTGTTTATTCTGGTGACCCCAGAACAAGCACGCCACAATGTGTCCGAAACTGGAACTTCTTACTTGACAGATCCCTCGTCTACAGATTCGCCCTTCATCCCTGGTGGTTTCGCCCACTCCACACCTTGTCGAAGAACTTCTTGCTTGCACGAGGAACCCGCACGTCTGCCCTCACCGCTCTCACCCTTAACGCCGCTCGATTCATCGAGTTCGGCATCAAATTTCATTCCAACCCCCATGTTGTGGGAGTATCGATTGCTCTCAGATTTGTCGAGTTCGTCCTCATCTTCACCATCTCTCGGGTCACTTTGGGACCTATCCGTCAACCCGCTGCCTCGTCTGCCAAGCCCATTTGCACCAGCAGTCAATCCCCCCGCCCTCGTCATCAACCCACCAAATCCACCAATTCAAGCCCCTGCCATCCGACCACCAATGGCAAACTAAGGAAACCACATGCCCCTTCATGGCACCCCCAATGCACCCAAGTTCGATGGGAAGGCCCCGTCCCAGCTGCCTCGATACCTCATGGAAATCGTGAAGATGGGTGTCCAGTATGCTCTCGATCCAGCTGGTATGGTCAAGGCGGCCATCCGGTACACTGATTTCAATGAGGCAGAGCTTTGGGAGATGTTGTCTGAGGCATCCGCCATCCCAGCTGACTGGGATGCTTTTGTCATTGCCATCAAGAAGTTATATCCCGGTTGTGAAGGTACCAACCGGTACTGTCTCGCTGATATTCAGTATTTTGTAGAAGATTGGAACAAAAAGATAATGCGCAGCCAGGATGAGTTGGGGGAGTATTTCAGGGGCTTCAGGAAGCTCGCTGCGTCGTTGATTGCTAACGACAGGATCTCAGAGAGGGACCGGAACCGGATGTTCCTCGATGGTCTCCTGGCTGCATTACAGGAATGTGTTTACCACTGCCTTTTGATCGTCAAGTCGGATATCCACCCGGATATGGCCTATCTGATGGACGATACCACAGCGGCTGCCCAGTTTTTGTTATCCAGGGCCGCACATCATAACCCTGTCATTGCTACCAACAACCTGCCAGCACCATACCAGCAGCCCCCTTACCAGCCTCCTCAGTATCAACAGCCACAGTAGGAGCAGCCAGCTTACCAGCCCCAGCACAAATCTTCTAGGGGCCCTGTCACCTCATCATCATCATCTGTTCCAGCTATCATGGGTCCAACTGGATCTGGCACCCCTTCATCCAGCTCAACCGGTAATGTTTCATCTCGTGTCCCCAATGCTAACACATCTTTTCCATCATCGTCTGGCCCCCAGTTTAGGTACTCCTGCCCACTTGATGACGACTCAGCCCCTAAGCGAGTCCTGGACTGGGTCATGGACGTATCCATCCCAGTTCCCATCAGAGATTTATTTGCCGTCTCCCCTGAATTCCGCAAACAGTTTCGCGACCTCACTACGGTGAAACAGGTCACACCCACTTCTTCCACCAATGTCATCCAAGTCAATGAGCTCGCCAGTCTCGACCTGGCTTCCATTGCCCACAAGTACAGCGATCAGGTTCTTTACAACAAGGACAGACTGATCGTCGCTCATCACAACGTCCCTCTCTGCGCCATTGAGGCACGTATCACCTGTTCCAGACGCACCATCCTTGGTGTCCTCGACTCCGGATCCGAGATTGTCACCATGCTGAAGTGGGTATGGGAAGGATTGGGCCTTCTGGTCCAATCTGACCATACCATGCATATGTCCTCTGCCAACACCAGTGTCGACACCACCATTGGCGTCCTCAAGAACCTCGCCTTGGACTTCAGTGCAGGTGAAGTTGTGCTGCAGGTCCAGGTACTGGCCCGGGCAAACTTCGACCTGTTGCTGGGGCGGCCTTTCCACTGTCTCATGGGTGCGACCACTGACGACTACTCAAACGGTTCACAGACGATGACCCTTCATGACCCCAATACGGGGAAGCAGTATACATTGCTGACCCAGGCCTGGTCAGAGGGCTGCCCCCGCTGCCACAAGAATAAGAGATGTAATATCCATCAATCTGCTCCTGAAGCAGATTTTTAGTTTTTGATGATCTGGAATCCGCCCAGGGAGAACATGGTATTTTCATTTCATTGTCCTCTCCTCACCCGTCATCGTCTCTTCCATCTGCTGTTTACTCGTATTTTTATTCTCCTTATCTATGATTACCACCTCTTTCTATTGGCCTGTTACCACCTTCTCTGGACTACTCGTTTTTATCTTCAACTCAATCCGTTCTCACATTGGATGCCATTCGAGCGGTGACATCTATTTATTCTTATGATATTGTTTCGCACTCCTTGGTTTACAAACCCATAGCCAAGAAGGTGCGCACAGTGATGGCTCCCATTGATGAGGAGTTCCACATCACCCGCTCTCTCCCAGCTGATCCACTTGCAGGATTGGCCCCTTTACCATTTTATCCACCAGACTTTGTACCCAGTACCCATTTTACTCAGGATCAAGCTAACACTCTAGATCTTGACCTCACCAACTGGCTTTTGCCAGAAGAAATCAAACTCGTCCACTCGCTCGTTTGTGAGCATGAATCCACCTTCGCCTGGGTGCCTACTGAAAGGGGACACCTTGACAAAAAATATTTCCCACCAGTCAAGATTCTGACAGTGCCCCATATGCCATGGGTGCTATGTAATATTCCCGTCCCCCTATCGATGTGGGTGGACACAATTCAGATCATCAAGGACCAGATCACATCCAGTGTCTACGAACCCTCTGCTGTGTCATACCAATCCCATTGGTTCTGCATCCTCAAGCAGGACAGCAAATCCCTCCACCTTGTCTATGACCTCCAACCCCTCAATGCCATCACCATCCGTGACTCGTCAACCCCACCATTCATCGAGCACTTCACAGAGTCGTTCACTGGTTTTGCTGTCTACAGCATGATGGACCTTTTTGCAGGATATGACCAGCGTCCATTGCATCCAGACTCACGTGACCTCACCACGTTCAATAGCCCGATGGGTCCGCATCGGCTGACCACCGTCCCTATGGGATACACGAATGTGGTGTAGGAGCCTGTGGCTTCCTACGGTTGTGGGGCCTACTTTTCAGCTTGTCCATGCGTCCATCAAGCCTCCCAGTCGTGTCTTGCGTCCGTCCGTACCATCTCAAGGTCAGTTCGTTCCGTCTTTCGTTTATCCATTCACCCGACTCGTATATCCAGTCCCAGGTTCTTATGCATCCGTTTTGTCTGGTCCGGTTCCGTCTACCAGATCGCGTGTCCATGTCTATCATTCGTCGGTTCTATCATCTACTTATATCTTATTTGACTTTTGACTACCATATTTTTGTTTCTTGTCGTCTTGCTGTCTAGCCTCAAATGTCCTTTCATAGGGCCTCGGGTGTTGTCATAGCTACACAGTCTAGGGAAATGCCTGGACTATAAAAGTCTTGTATCGAGATCTTGAATCTCATCAGTTTGCTACCCACTGGTCATCTCCCAGCGTCTGAAGTCCCTCTCGTCGTCATCAAGATCGTCCTTGACACCGTTTTTCTTCGTCATCTTCCAGCATCTGAAGTCCCTCTCATCGTCATTGAGATTGTCCTTGACACCATTTTTCTTCATCATTTCCCAGCGTCCAAAGTTCCTCTCGTTGTCGTTGAGATCGTCCTCGACACCATTTTTCTTCATTATTGTCAGTATCTGGGTCCTCGTCCTTGACCCCTCATTCATATCTGGCCCTCGTCCTTGGCCGGGTTTTTCCCCTATCATCATCAATCTCACTCAGCTTTGTCAATTTCACTCATCTTTGTCAATTTCTGCTCATCTTCATCAGTTCCTCTTTGTCTTCGTCAGTTCCATTTGTCTTCGACTCCTATCGTGCTCAATCTGGTCCCATCCATGACCACATCTGCATGCACCCAGTTCTCACTGTCAACCGGATTACTTGTCTCCTGTCTGGAACCCTGTCTGGAACTATCTTGTCTCACTCTCGTGCACTGAGGTCGGTCATAGTCATCTGTCCCCGGTACTAATCCTCCACAGGACTCCTTGGGACGAGAATACTCGACCCTACACACATCATCCCACACCACCTAACCATCTTTCAGCAGTACAGATCTACCAAGCTGACATGTCGTTCATCTTACAGGATGAGATTCCATGGTTCACATATCCATTCATCGACGACCTTCTGGTCAAGTCTGTCACCACCCGGTATCAGTGTCCGGATGGTACCTACGAGACTATCCCAGAGAATCCAGGCATCTGCCGATTCATCTGGGAGCATTTACAGGTCGTTCACCATATCTGCCAAGAAGTTTGTCCTTGCCACACTGGATGCCACCATTGTCAGTCACAAGTGCACATCCAACGGCCGGATCCCTCACGAGGCCAAGGTACAGAAGATCCGTGACTGGCCAGCCTACCAAAACCTCATGCACGTACGCGGATTCCTTGGAGTCTGTGGGATCGTGCATATTTTTATCTATGATTTTGCTTCAATCGCTCATCCGTTGGTCAATCTGACCTGGAAGGGTGTTCCGTTTGAATGGGGGGAGCCCCAACAATGTGCAATGCAGCGTCTCAAGGACGCAATTTGCAACTCACCCACACTTCGCCATCTCGACTATGAGTCCAGACGCGAAGTTATCCTCACCATCGACACATCCATGATCGCAGTTGGATACATTCTCTCTCAGATGGGGGAGGATGGCAAACGTTGCCCGAATAGGTTTGGTTCCATCAGTTTGACGGAGGTCAAGAATCGTTACTCTCAGGCCAAACTTGAGCTTTATGGTTTGTTCTGTGCCTTGTGCGCAATTCATATATTTGTTTTTGGACTGTCTAACTTCACCGTGGAGATGGACACTAAGTACATCAAGGGGATGATCAATAATCCTGACCTCCAGCCCAATGCAACCATCAACCAGTGGATCGCAGGTATTCTTTTGTTCACTTTCCGTCTCGTTCATATCCCAGCCACCCGTCACTCCAGTGCGGATGGTCTTTCCCATCGCCCCGCGTCCGATGATGATCCCCCTGAGGACAATAGTTTTGAAGATTGGCTAGATAACGCGTATTTGTTTTCAATTTTCCTATTGAACGATCATACTTCATTGTTGTTGCCCCCTCACTGTTTCAGATCCTTCTCCCATCTCGATCCATCTCCGCCCCCTCTATCTGTTTTCACAACCACACACCTGGGTCCAGTCCTCAACAATCCAGAGCTCCCTCGTCCAGCAAAAGCTGTGGCGAAGGATGCTTGGATTGACCAGATCTGTGATTTCCTCGACACTCGCATCCACCCAGCTGACCTATCTGACACAGAATTCGCATCATTCGTCAATGCCGCCACCCGTTTCTTCGTCCTCAACAGGTCTCTTTACTGTCGCAAGCCACATGGTCGACACCAGCTCATCATCCCACTCGAGCGCCGGTATGGCCTTATCCGTGAGGCTCACAATGACCTCGGTCACAAGGGGGTCTTTTCCGTCCAGTCTCATCTTCTGCTATGCTTTTGGTGGCCTTTCCTCATCAATGATGTCAAATGGTACATCCATACCTGTCACAAGTGTCAAGTCCAGCAAACGCAAAAGCTTCACATCCTACCTACCGTACCTGTCGTCAGTGGCCTGTTTCACAAGGTCCATATCGACACGATGGTCATGCCCCAATCCAGTGGCTACCGGTTCATAGTCCAGGCCCAGTGCGCTCTCACTGCGTATCCAGAGTGGCGGATGTTGCAATCCGAGAACGTGGCTGCTATCACATCGTTTATTTTCGAAGATATTCTTTGTTGTTGGGGAGCGATCTCCAACCTCGTTACTGACAACAGTCCCACTTTCATACAGGCCATCGAGTTCTTGTCCACCCAGTACAGCATCAATCATATCCGCATCTCACCCTACAACTCCCAGGCGAACAGGGTGGTCGAACGGCGTCATTATGATGTCCGGGAGGCCATCGTCAAAAGTTCCCAGGGAGGGGAGGTGCGTTGGCCAGCCACCGCCCACTCGGTGTTTTGGGCAGAGCACGTCACTATCATGAAGTCGACAGGGCTTTCACCATATTTCATAGTACACAATGTCGAGCCTCTGTTTCCTTTTGATCTCACAGAGGCAATGTTCCTTCTACCCGCTCCCGACACTGACCTTATCCCCATGTCTGTCCTGATTGCCTGGCGAGGTCGTCAGCTCCAGAAGCATCAGGACGACATAGATCTTATCCGTGACCGTGTCATCGCCACCTGGTATGTGTCCATCAAGCAATTCGAGGTGCAGTTCAAGAACCAGATCCAGGACCACTCATTCAATCCAGGCGACCTCGTCCTGGTCCGCAACACACGGGTCGAGAAGGAGTTGAACTGGAAGACGAAGCCACGGTACCTCGGTCTGATGGTGGTCCTTTGCAGGACTGCCGGAGGGTAGTACCTGCTGGCCGAGTTGGACAGATCAATATTGAAGCTCAGGTACATGGCCTTCTGGCTGTTGCCATATCACCCGAGAAGCAAGATATCCGTCCCGGTAACGGATCTAACTGGACTCAACAACAACGACCTCGACAAATACCCAGCTGAAGAAGACTTGGAGCAGGGCAGTGAGGAGGAAGACGAATAGTCGGACTTGGACTCGTTTCTTTTATTTCATCATCACACCACTGCATATACGTTTTACCCCGGGTTTCATCCAGTGCTCTCATATCTGAACAATTGTCACTAAATCAACAAAAACAGACAATCATACGATAGATATCATATGTTCCTCTCTTCTTGCGTTCACCGTCTGTCTAACAAAATAAAAACAGAAAACATAAGGAAAACATAAAGTACAAAAACATATCCATATCCGTTTCTT
The DNA here is from genome assembly GCA_038090515.1 of Pulveroboletus cf. viridisquamosus. Taxonomy (NCBI): domain Eukaryota; kingdom Fungi; phylum Basidiomycota; class Agaricomycetes; order Boletales; family Boletaceae; genus Pulveroboletus; species Pulveroboletus cf. viridisquamosus. The sequence continues at coordinate 6,119 of JBBPMX010000161.1, read as the reverse complement.
TGGTCTCCTGCTAAATTTATTTAGATATTCGTTTTCTGGCGTGCATAGGGACCAGGTGCACATCTTGACATTTTGTTTAGAATCCGGTCGTATCCGGTACCCAGGTTTATCTGTGCAGGGGTAGAAGCAAAAGTGGTCAACGAAAACAAGTTGGGTGGTACCCTGCACAATCTTATCTTATCTTTGTTTGATTTTTCGTATCTGTTTATCTTATCTTATCTTGGACTTATCGCACCCTTTTCACTGCTTAGGGATGGTACTTGCTTGGACACGGATGTGACACAGACATGGTGACGAGACACACAGGATCGGAATGGGTACATTGCGAGAGGAAAAGACAAAACTATCTATGATGGAACGACTACCTACCATCCGCCCAATGCTGCCCTCACCACCGCCAGCTCGCTGCGCACCTCATTGAACATGGCCGATGCTTCCTGGACTCGGGCCACTGCTACATGGACCCGAGCCACTGCCTCCAGAACTTGGGCCCCTGATTCTTGTACTCGGGCCCGGCCACTGATTAGCTTCTGTTCTAGGAGGGCGATGGTCTGTAGACCTGCTTGGCGCACCTCTGGGTCGACGTTGCTGCTGCATGGTCGCCACTCCCTGTTGAAGGGACCCGGTTCATCAGCCTGCTCGTCTTCCTGCTCGCTGTCAGTCAGCTCGATGGTTCGCGCTGGGACCCAGTTTCAACGAGGGCGGTTGATAGGTTCTGGAAAGGAGTTAGTTAGTCATGCAACAGTAGCTGGATACCACGTACCTTGGGCCTTGCCTTTGCCCTTATGGTCCTTTGACCTGCCCGTCTCCTCTGTTGTCTTCAGGTCGGTCGCTTTGGTCTGGCAGCCGCTCAACTTGTCGCACCTCGACTTGAGATGCATGCACCTCTTGCAGGTGCGGCCTTCGACTCTGCAACATTCATTGTTCGATTGGGCACATGGCCCACACAGATCGTCGTGGACGACTGAATGGGACCATGTGTCAGCCTTCTTAAACGGCTGGGTGCGTGTGTCGTCCTGTTCATCCTTGTCGTCCACGGGTAGTCATGGTTGCTGGGAGTTCTCAGCATGACCCAAATGGTTATGACCTTACTACGCACCTTATTCCGTGCTGGGATCACAATGACGGGGCACAGTTTCGTCGTACCCATGTCCTTACAAGGTGCTGGGACTGGATCTGCTGGGGACAGGATGGTCCCAGGGGATGGTGGCCGTTCGGCCTCTTCCTGGGCCTGTTGCGTTGCGGCCCATTCCTCGTTGGCCTGCCACTTCTTGCATTCCGCCTTCTCTGCCCTCCACCGGGTGACTGTCTCGTTTGACTCCTTGATATGTTCTGTGACTCCTGGGTCTAATACTGCCTCGACACCTAGCTGGCGGGCATCTTGCAAGCACCCGATAGTGTAAGTCTGCAACAGTTAGCTACCAATACCGACATGAAGAACAGCGATGCACCATGGTATTTTCCCATTCAACCATCCACATCTCCTTCTCCTCTTCCAATTCCTCCTTGTCGTCAGGGACGGTCTTGGCGACAATGAGAATCGACTTGCTTGTGGCCTTGAGGTTGGCCCAGGCATGGCTCTGTGGGCCATCCTTTGATGGGGGTTGAGTGTATGCGAGGATGGTGTCTAGGTTGGACATCATGTGGCAGAGGATGTAGAGGGAGCGAGGATAGTCGTGGTTGGGAGTAGAGGATGTTGTGGTTTGTTACACGACGTGGTGGACACTTAGCATGATCCGCTTGCATCGTGCCAGCTATTGTTCGACTTCCGAGGCATGTCGTTCCCACGGTCACGTGCCTGACTGGGGACAGTCAGCATTCAAGTCCCCCGTGGATGTAGGAGCCTGCGGCCTCCTACGGTTGTAGGTCCTCTTTTTCAGCTTATCAAGGTGTCCTACATATCAAGTGTCCTAGTCGTGTCCCATGTCCATCTGTACCATCTCAAGGTCAGTCCGTTTTGCATTTTGCATATCCGATTATCCGTGTCATCTATCTGGTTCCGGTTCTTATGTATCTGTTTCATCCGGTCCGGTTCTGTCTACCGGATCACGTATTTATATCTATTGCTCATTCATTCTATCTCTTGTTTAACTTTCCACTACGATATTTTGCTTTTCTTGCCATCTTGCTACTTAGATTTGAGCTTCCCATCATAGGGCCTCAGTTGTTACAAACCATCTTCATGCCCCCTTTCTCTTTCTCGTCACGTGATCTGACCACGTGACTGGGCCCAGATCATGACATCATATGACGTCATACCTCATGGCTGGCACACCCCTTTAATTACCGTTGACCCTGGTGGGACTTCTCTCACAATCATGTACTTGTACTAGCCATGTATAGTAGTTTATCCCACGGACCCTATGGTCTGTGTGCCGCCCCCTGTACTATATAAACCCAAGGGTCTCAGCTGGTGTCCCCAGCTTTGACCACTTGTCTTCCCACTACCTTACGGGTGATTAGTGTGCATGAGCTCGCCTTCTCTTTCCTCTTACCTCGCCAGGCTCGGTAATAGCCTGTGAAGCCAAGGCCAGTGGTGTGTTCTCTTGTAGTTCGCAACACTTGGTCAAAGCTATTTACACCGCCCTCGGGTGAACGAAGCGTCTTGTCGCTGAAGATATCGAGATCGGGTGAGTGTTTATCCCCATCAGAAGACCAGATCAAAAAAAAGAAAGCAAATCCATCGTATACAGTTGCCAGGCCCAGGCATAAGGGACATAGTGCAGAGGCACCACGTGATGGGCCTGGGCATAACACCCTTATCAGTTTGCATACACAGTCGTCCGCTGTATAAATAAGGATAAAGTTGCTTTAGTCGATAGTGCACTATGACGTAATCCCTGTGGTTTGGGGTTACCAGGTTCGTGGAACACCTGTGACGTCCATCGTCAGCACACAATACGCGTACAACACCTCTCGTTATCGAGAGTCTGCCCCCTGACGGAACCTACACTGTCCGAATCAAGCTGTCGAAGAGGATCTAGCTGCCCATGGTCTTCTCCTCCCTTACCGCACTTGACAATCTTCCCCTGCAAGCGTCCCCAGACGTCGGTTGAAAGATACTGGCGAGTAAGGACTGTTAGGATTCAAAGATTTCATTCTACGAAGGATCGGTGCCTGGTTCTCCAGAACAGACACATACACAACTCTGCAAGTCCCCCAGTTTTGAGGGCTTGCTTGAAGCACTTCCACAAGTATCCGAAGAGCCTTACCGGCTCAAATTTAAACAAAGACAGTCTCCGCTCCCGCCCCCACAAGAAACAATGTCGTCATAGTTGACCCTGACCAATGATGAACTGAAGGCGCTGCTCACAGCCCTTCTTAAGGAAAAGGAGGACAGCCCCTCCGCCATCACCAAGAAAGTCGCCGATCCTGGCAAGTGGGACGGCAATCACAATAAATTCCGGGTGTGGATCACCCAAATAAAGGTCTGGGTCTCGCTCCAGAATTGGGGCTCAGACAAACTCAGGACCATCGCAGTCCTATCGCGTATGGAGGGAGATGCCGCCTCCTACGCTAGATTAAAACTTGAGGAGTACTGCGACTCTGAAATAGAAGAGGCAACAAACAATGCGGGGACTAAATTGGGCTACTCCCGCAGAGACGATGCATGGCCCACATGGAAGGTCCTCCAACGCGAGATCAGGGACCACTTCCAGATCGACATGCTCGCACACAAAAGTCTTCAGAAGCTACAGCGACTGAAGCAGCAGGGCTGTCCCATCGACAAGTTCCTGCAGAAATTCGAACTCCTCTTTAAGGAGGCAGAACTCGAGAACGGACACGGGATCGAGATTCTTAAGCGGGCAGTGGACACTCGCGTATACATGCAGGTCCACCTCCACATGCATGTGGAGAATGACATTTTTGAGTTGATCGATGCCTACAGAAAGGTGGGCCGATCTTTTGAGTCCGCAGAAATCAAACGCAGATTCCAACCAAGGCGCTACGGCGGGGTGCAATGCTACAACCCACCCAAAGGACCACTGCCTAACCAGCGGTTCACACAATATGGGACGCAACCTGGAAGGGGAGCTCCCATGGAGATCGGGGCAGTACAGGGGCCCCCAGATACCCATACCTGTTTCAATTGTGGCAAACCAGGCCACATTCGAAGGGACTGCCGGCTCCCTAAGAAGTCTTTCAATCTGGCACAAGAGAGGAACCGAGTGCCGGTTCAAAATATGCGCCAAGTTTGGGTACCCGATAAGGACGGGTACTACACTGAGACATGGGCGGTCATCTCTGAAACCCCACCCAAAACCAAGGCCCGCACGGCAACCTCCTCCTGACAGGAGTATATGTTGGACGAAGCTTGCACCTATTGGGCCAATGTCTTTGAAACTGAAGCTAGGACAAAAGCGTCCAAAGCTTTAAAAGGAAGCAGCTAGTCGACGGTAGGGTGTCGCCTAGCAAGCTGGAAAAAATCAATGAAAAAAGAAGAAAATTAGAAAACATAAAAAATATAGTTACTTCGCATTTGGACCCCTCGACTAGGGACGATAGTGACACTTTTGTATGATCTGGTTTCGAGCCGACAAGCATGGCAGTATCTAAACATGTACCAGTAAGTAGACTGGACTCTGGGCACACCGGTATGAGAGTGGTAGGCGTAGACGACTTGTTGACCATGCTCAAGGGAGGAATCCCTGTAGCTGGCACTGAGCCTGTAGCCGAACTCTTGGAGTGCACCGACGGAGATTTCCCAGTTAGGACAATCAGCCAGGTGCTGAAAACTTTAATAGATTCTGATACGTCTGTAGGGGGGTCTCTTCGGAGCTCAGCGCCAGACTATAAATATAGCGTGCTTAATTCCCTTTTTAAGAATAACTGTGCTGACCTTAACCTTAATAAAATCCCTACACAAGAAATGATCAGTGGTGGAGAATTCATGGTGGACATTGCCGTCCTCTTCTCCATGGATCAAGTACAAAAAGATGATAACATTAAAGCACTAATTGATAGCGGTGCCATCAACACCTTCATCAACCACAAATGGTGCACCAAAAACAACGTCAACATGATACCCCTTGTACAACAGATTCAAGTATTTAATGCCGACGGTACTCCAGGCAAGGCTGGAAAAAGTAACCCACCGCGTGGAACTCGTGGCAGCATTACAGGACCACCACGAAAAAATCAACGCCTTCGTTGTCGAGCTGGGCTCAAACCAAATGATCATTGGGTACGACTGGCTCACTCAACACAACCCCAACATCAACTGGATTGAAAAGAAAATTAACTTTACTTGTTGTACTGAGGATTGCAACAACTACAAAACTCAGCGTAACGGGTACTTCGGCTTTAAGCTCCACGTCATCGAAGATGGGATAGCTGAGAAGGTCCCCATGGCCTATCACGATTTTCTTGACGTTTTTTCAGAACAGGAATCCAATCGCATGCCCTTGCGGAAACATTGGGATCACACCATCGATCTCAAGTCCGACTTCATTCCAAGGAAGGGGAGAGTTATCCTGCTATCTGATACGGAGTTGGAAGAAGTACGAACTTTCATTGACAAGGAAGTCAAGAAAGGTTATCTTTGACCGAGCAAGTCTCCACAAATGTCCCCGGTATTCTTCATCCCAAAGAAGGACAGTAAAAAACGACTCATAATGGACTATAGATATTTAAATGAAGGAACCATCAAGAATGCGTATCCTTTACCACTCATTTCACAACTCATAGACCGTCTCAAGGGTGTGGACATGTTCACAGCAATGGACTTGCGCTGGGGATACAACAATGTCCATATCAAAGAAGGCGACGAATGGAAAGTGGCGTTCATAATGCCGATTGGGGCTTATGAGCCAATGGTCATGTATTTCAGGCTCACCAACTCACCCCCAACCTTTCAGAATATGATGAACGACATCTTTTCAGATCAATATGCGTTCCTCATTATATATATGGATGATATGATGATATTCACCAAGAAAAAGACAAAAGAAGAACACAAAGCGCTGGTCCACGAAGTGCTACAATGTCTCAGGGAAAACGATTTATACATTAAACCAGAAAAATGCGCATTCTCCAAGGACAAGGTTGAATTCCTCGGAATGAACGTCTCCAAGAACAGCGTCGAAATGCAAGAAAAGAAAACACAAGCCATTGCTGAT
>JBBPMX010000160.1:0-22154 GCA_038090515.1 Pulveroboletus cf. viridisquamosus | reverse complement strand
CCAATCCTCCACAGTCCACTCCTTGTACTTCAAAGCAAAGTTTAAACACTTTTTTCTATGCAGTGCACTAAGCAATGGCTTTTTCTTCTTCACCACAGCCTTGAATGAGTTTTTCCTGAGGATTCTTTGGACTGTTTCTGAGGAGACTGGGCTGCTGATAATGGCATTGATGTGTTTGGTGGCCTGAACAGCATTAGAAGCCTTGCCAGTGGTGATTTGAGTGAGAATAGACTGCTGAGAGTGAGAAGAAAGCTTTGAGGGACATCCAGAAAAAGGAACCAATCGGTTGGGAAGGATATCCTGGAGTACCCTGAACACAGTAGACTTGCCAATACCAGATTTGGAGGCAATTTGGTGAGTAGAATAGCCATCAGAAGCAAGAGAAAGGATATTTTCCTTTTGAGCAGAGAAGATAGAGCACATTGTGAGATGATGAGATTCTGGGAATATGAGTCCTACTTAAATAGTTCAACTATAGGTCCCATGACAGGTAACATCACCATAGTAGCAATATATTGACAGTTTGTTACCATAGAAATGGTGGAGCATCAGATTCTGATATATCTGAAACACACTCACATAATTGTCCCAATGAGTGTCAGTTTTGAATTGTATATATCTCCATGGTTTCTGATCCAAATTACATAATTCTTTTACCAGTAGTTAGCCCTTGGTAAGTATGTTCATTCATACACTGACACTTTGTTGATATTTGTTTGTGTTCAGAAGTTATTTAATAAACAATCAAAATATGCGAAACATTGGGACAATTTTGTGAGTCACTGTATGTGATTGACAATGGATTGAATAGAAGTCATTGTTGCATGTGATATGGAAATTTGATAAGTATGGCAGTGATAATAGTAAGGGGATGAGGAGGAGGGGGTTCAATATTTTGAGTTTGGAACACTGAGAACTGAGAAGGTTTTGACTTTGTTTGGCTTTTGCCTTTTGAGTCAGCGTGGCTCAGCAATTACTTGTGGATTCATTATTGTCCACATATGTCACCATGTTCCCACATTTGAGACAATTCCACTGCCACATTATGATTACCATATGCTGTCAAAGTTCCTCTTCCTTATCATTTCACTGTCCACGATTTCCATCTTTATGTACTATGCAGAAGCAAGTTCACTTTTTGAGCTCAGGTATATTTTATTATACTGATTTTTTGCCATTGTTCATGTTAATATTTTTACCAAAGGTGCAAGCTCAGTCACCCACTCTCAATGGTTGGTCTTTGCTGACAATATATCTGATGACATTGGTATATGATCAATTTCACCTTTTGAGTAGTTATGACCTGGTTCGATTTATAGATATAATTGATGAATCAGAATTTCCATGGTGTATTCCAACCCCTCCACCATTCAACCCTGCTCAGTCATCCATTGTACCACCCAACCTGAATAATCTAGCCAATGCTCATATACCAACACCACCCCCGTTCACAATACTGATTACAGATCTGGACTGTTGGTCCAAAGCACAAATCCTGACCCCTCCTCTATTTTTTGCTGAATGACAAGAACATTCAGATCCTGACTTCTCCACCCTTCATCCCTCAGGCCACAGACCAGGAAATATCCTCAGTCTCACAGCCAACAGCATAAATATATCTTTTTAAACATTTCTGTCACTGATAAATATATTCACATCCATAAGCACAGATAAATAAATAAACAAGCTAAACAAGTGCTGAATACTTCAACATTGTGAAGTCATGAAGCCAAAGAAAAGTATTGGGCCGAAGCCATGAAGACCATTTAGGAACATCATAAGTGAACTTTCATAGTATATTAATGATTTGAGATCTCATAATATGTCCTAATGGAGTCACTGCAAGAGATGATCCAGACTTACATAGCTCTGGAGTTTGCAAATACTGAGGGCATCCCAAATTTCAGTGAGCTTATACAAATGCTCTGAATGGTACACACTGACAATATTGACAGTATTTGCAGATGCTAAAACCATTTATTCCATGGTGCAGGAAGCTACAAGAGTTCCACATCAACCAATCAAGTATCCACTTGTTTGGGTGGCAATGGAAATGGCCACAAACTCTTTCGTTCAAGCTTCACAATGGAGGATGGAATTGCTGGAGAGCCAGATAAGGTTATTAGATATGTTAGATTATATTTAAGAACAGTGTGTGTAATGACACAAAGTAACTTTGTATCATATCAGTAAAATGTTCTATTCGAATGGGCATCTATACCAGAAGAAATATTAATATCTGAATAGATTTCATAGCTATGAAGATTTATATGTGAGTCACACCTACTCTGCTTGCCCTTGCTGTATGCATTGGTGTAAATCATACCCACCCTGTGCAGTCTAGCTATACCTCTCAAAGTGAGTTACAACCACCCCACTTGGTCTGACCATATACATTGGTGTGAGTCACACCCACCCTGCTTGGTGAAAGATAGATGAGTGGTGTGGGGTGATGTGTGTGGGGGTCGAGTTTCCTCGTCCCAAGGGGTTCTGTGGAGGGTCAGTGCCGGGGACAGACAACTACAACCGACCTCAGTGCACAAGAGTGAGACAAGATGGTTCTGGACGATGTTCCGGACAGGAAACTAATAATCCAGTCGACAGTGAGGACCAGGTGTGCGCGGATGTGGTCGTGGATGGGATCGGATCAAGGGCGATAGGAGTTAAAGACGCGAGAACTTGACGAAGACAAAGGAAAGTGATGAAGACAAAGGAAACTGACGATGATTAAATGGAAATTGATGATGATAAGTGAGATTGACGAAGATAGGGGAAAAACCCGGCCAAGGACGAGGGCCAGATATGAACGAGGGGTCAAGGATGAGGACCCGGATACTGACGATGATGAAGAAAAATGATGTTGAGAATGATCCAGACAATGAGGAGGGGGAATTCAGACGCTGGGAGATGACCAGTGAGTGCAAAACTGATGAGATTCAAGATCTTGATACAACACATTTATAGTCTGGGCATTTCCCTGGACTTGTATCTATGGTAATGACTGAGGCCCTATAAAGGGACACTCGAATCTAAGTAGCAAGATGGCAAGAAAAGCAAATAGTCGTAGTGGAAAGTTAAACAAGATGCAAATAAGTGGTAGAACCGATGAGCGATAGATATGAACACGTGATCCAGTAGACAGAACTGGACTAGGTGAAATGGATACATAGGAGTCTGGGACTGGATAGACAGACTGGATAAACAGATAAACGAGAAACAAGGTGAACTGACCTTGAGATGGCATGGATGGACATTGGACACAACTAGAACGCTTGATGGGCACCTGGAAGAGCTAGAAAAGACGACCTACAACTGTAGGAGGCTGCAGGCTCCTACATCTGTGGGGGACTTGAATGCTGACTGTCCCCAGTCAGGCATGTGACCGTGGGAACGACGCACCTTGGAAGTTGAACAAGAGCCAGCACAACGCAAGCAGATCACGCTAAGTGTCCACTGCATCGTGTAATGAACCACAACTCTTTCTGTCTTTCACCACGACCATCCTTAGACTTTCTACACCCTCCGCCATGACATGTTCGCAGCCAACCAGCTCCTCACGTTCTCACACCCCCCCTGAGGACGATCCTCAAACCATGGCCTGTCAAGGCTTGAAGGCCACGAATGAACGCATCCTCATCGTAGCAAAAACGATGCTGGATGATAAGGAGGAATTGGCCGAGGAGCAGCAGATGTGGATTAAGGAATGGGAGGAGACAATGGTGTGTCACCCGATTCGTGATACGATATGTGCTTCTAATTGCTAGACAGTCCAATGCCCTCACTTGCCTATGCGATGCCTGGCAACAAGGGGTCGAAGCTCTGCTGGGAAACAGTGTTACGTCCGCCATTCAGGAAGCCAATGCCACCACCAAACGATGGAAGGCCGAGGAAGCCGACCATCAGAAACGACAGGACGACGAGCGACAAGCTGCATCATGGCAGGCCCAAGAAGAGAAGGCAGAACAGGCCCAAGTAACCGCAGAAACCAGGGACATGCCTGAAGCAAACCCAGTGTCAGACGCGGAAACACATCCTGAGTCAGAGCGAAGGCGACAAATGGTCATCGTCGAGATACCGATGAGCCAAGTAAAGGTGCATGGTAAAGTCTTGACCATATGGATCCTGCTGACGAACTTCCAGCAATGACTTCCCATCGACGACAAAGAGCAAGAAGATATGCATGCTCAGCCCCTCAAGAAGGCTGACACGCACGCAGGATCTGTTGTGCACGACAAGCCATGTGGACCCTGCGCATGGTCCAACCACGAGTGTCGCGGAGTCAAAGGTTGCACCTGCAAGAGGTGCGCACATCTCAAGTTGAGATGCGACAAGTCAGGCGGCCGCACAACCAAGGCCAAGGCGAAGACGATGGTTGAAGTGAGTGGATCCAAGGACTGGAAAGGAAAGGGCAAGGCCCAAGGTGAGTCGTGTCAAGAGCCTGGCATCGTCACTGACTGTTTATTCTAGAAGCTCCTATCGCTTGCCCTCATCGAAACCAGGTCCCAACACAGACAATCAAAGTTACTGACAGCGAGCATGAAGATGAGAGGGCCGACGTTCCGGGTCCCTCCAACAGGGAGTGGCGACCACGCAGCAGCGATATCAATCCGGAGATGCGCCAAGCAGGTCTACGGACCATCGCCCTCTTAGAAAACAAGCTCTTCTGCACATGGGCCTGAGTCGAAGAAGCGGGTGCCCAAGTCCAGGAGGTGGTGGCTCAAGCCCACGGAGCAGTGGCACACATCCAGGAGGTGGCTGCCATGTTTGATGAGGTGCGGGGCGAGCTGGCAGTGGTGAGGGCAGCGTTGGGCAGATGGTAGATAGCCGGTCCGTTGTAGTTAGTATTTCTTTTCTTTCTTGCAATGTATCCGCTGCTGGTCCCATGTCTGTGTCACATCTGTGTCCGAGCCGGTACCATCCCTAAGCAACGAAAGGGGAGCGATAAGTCCAAGATAAGATAAGATGAAATAGAGATAAGAGATAACGGAAATCAAACACTGATAAGATAAGATTTAGTGCAGGATACCACCCGACTTGTTTTCATTGACCACTTTCGCTTCTACCCCTGCATGGATAGACCCAGATACCAGATATGACCGGATTCTAAACAAAATGTCAAAATATGCGCATGGTCTCTATGCACGCAAGAAAACGAATATCTAAATAAGCTTAGCAGGAGACCAAGAGGGAAACAGATACAGATACGGATATGTTTTTATAATTTGTGTTTTTTGTATGTTTTCTGTTTTTCTTTTTGTTAGACGGACGACAAGAGAAAGGAAAGGAAGTCGTATGGAATCTATTGTATGACTGTCTGTTTTTGTCGATTCAGTGATGATTGTTTGGATATGAGATCACTGGACAAAACCCAGGGTAAAACGTATATGCAGCGGTGTGATGATAAAATAAAAGAAAAACGAGTCTGAGTCCAGCTACTCTTCTTCCTCGTCACTGCCTTGCTCCAAATCTTCTTCAGCTGGATATCCATTGAGGTCATTGTTGTCGAGTCCGGTTAGATCCATTACCGGAACGGATATCTTGCTTCTCGGGTGGTATGGCAACAGCCGGAAGGCTGCGTACCTGAGCTTCGATATTGATCTGTCCAACTCGGCCAGCAGGTATGACCCTCCGGCAGTCCTGTGAAGGACCACCATCGGACCGAGGTACCGTGGCTTCGTCTTCCGGTTCAACTCCTTCTCAACTTGCGTGTTATGGACCAGGACAAGGTCACCCAGATCGAACGACTGGTCCCAGATCCGGTTCTTGAACTACGCCTCGAATTGTTTGACAGATGTATACCAGGCGGCGATGACACGGTCACAGATAAGATCTATGTCGTCCTGATGCTTCTGGAGCTGGCAAGCTCGCCAGGCAATCAGGACGGACATGGGGATAAGGTCAGCATTGGGAGTGGGTAGAAGGAACGTTGCCTCTGCAAGATTAAAAGGAAACAGAGGCTCGACGCCATATACCATGAAATAGGGCAAAAGCCCTGTCGACTTGAACACTGAGTGGGCGGTGGCTGGCCAACGCACCTCCTCTCCCTGGGAACTTTTGACGATGGCCTCCTGGACATCATAATGACACCGTTCGACCACCCTGTTCACCTGGGAGTTGTAAGGGGAGATCCAGATGTGGTTAATACCATACCAGGTGGACAAAAGCTTGACTGCCTGTATGAAAGCCAGACTGTTGTCAGTAATGAGCTCGGATATGGCTCCCCAATGACAAAGAATATCCTTGAAAATGAACAAGGCAATGGCAGCCGTGTTCTTGGATCACAACATCTGCCACTCCAGATATGCAGTCAGGGCACACTGGGCCTGGACGATGAATCGGTAGCCACCAGATCGGGGCATGACCATCATGTCGATGTGAACCTTGTGGAAGAGGCCACCAATGACAGGTACGGTAGGCGGGATGTGGAGCTTTTGCGTCTGCTGGACTTGGCACTTGTGACAGGTATGGATGTACCACTTGACGTCGTCGACGAGGAGGGGCCACCAGAAGCGGAGCAGGAGGCGGGACCAGACAGAAAAGACGCCCTTATGACCGAGGTCGTCATGGGCTTCGCAGATGAGGCCATACTGGCGCTCGAGTGGGACAACAAGCTGGTGTCGACCGTGTGGCTCGTGACGGTAAAGAGACCCATTGAGGACAAAGAAACGGGTGGTGGCATTGACGAATGATGCAAATTTCACATCAGATAGGTCGGCTGGGCAGATGTGAGTGTCGAGAAAATCACGGATCCAGTCAATCCGAGTGTCCTTCGCCACAGCTTTCGCTGAATGAGGGAGCTCTGGATCATTGAGGACCGGACCTGGGTGTGCGGTTGTGAAAATGGATAGAGGAGGCGGAGATGGATTGAGATGGGAGAAGGATCTGAAACGGTGAGGGGGCAATGACAATGAAGTATGATCGTTCAACAAGAAAATTGAAAACAAGTACGCATCATCTAACCAATCTTCAAAACTATCATCCTCAGGTGGATCATCATCAGACATGGGGCAACAGGAAAGACCATCCGCACCGGAGTGACAGGTGGCCGGGATATGGATGAGACGGAAACTGAATAAAAGAATGCCCGCGATCCATCGGTTGATGGTGACGTTGGGCTGGAGATCGGGATTATTTATCATCCCCTTGACGTACTTAGCATCCATCTCCATGGTGAAATTGGATAGTCCAAAAACAAAAATACAAACCGCATGCAAGGCACGGAACAAACCATAAAGCTCGAGTTTGGCCTGAGAGTAACGACTCTCGACCTCCTTCAGGCTGATGGAACCAAACCGATTCAGGTAACATTTGCCATCCTCCCCCATCTGAGAGAGGATGTATCCGACCGTGATCACGGATGTGTCGACAGCAAGGATAACTTCATGTCTGGACTTGTAGTTGAGACGGCGAAGCACAGGTGAGTTGCAAATTGCATCCTTGAGATGCTGCATTGCGCATTGTTGGGGCTCCCCCCATTCGAACGGAATGCCCTTCCAGGTCAGATTGACCAACGGACGAGCGATCGAAGCAAAATCACAGATAAAAATATGCACAACCCCACAGACTTCAAGGAATCCACGTATGTACGTGAGGTTCTGGCAGGCCGGCCAGTCACAGATCTTCTGAACCTTGGCCTTGTGAGGGATCTGGCCATCGGACGTGCACTTATGACCAACAATGGTGGCATCTAGCGCGGCAAGGATGAACTTCTTGGCGGATACAGTAGCACTGACGTTCTGGACGCACTGAAGGATACAGTGAACAACCTGTAAATGCTCCCAGATGAATCGGCGGATGCCTGGATTCTCTGGGATAGTTTTGTAGGTGCCATCCGGACGCTGATACCAGGTGGTGACCGACTTGACCAGAAGGTCGTCGATGAACGGGTACGTGTACCTCGGGATCTCATCCTGTAGGATGAACGACATGTCAGCCTGATAAATCTGTACCGCATTTGTGTATCCCATAGGGACAGTGGTCAGCCGATGCAGACCCATCGGGCTATTGAACGTAATGAGGTCACGTGAGTCCGGGTGGAGTGGGCGCTGGTTGTATCTGGTGAAGAGGTCCATCATTCTGTATACAGCAAAGCCGGCGAACAATTCTGCAAAGTGCTTGACGAAGGGTGGAGTCGATGAGTTGCGGATGGTGACAGCATTGAGGGGTTGGAGGTCATGGACAAGGTGGAGGGATTTGCCGTCCTGCTTGAGGATGCAGAACCAATGGGATCGGTACGATGCAGTGGAGGGTTCATAGACACCAGAAGCGATCCGGTCCTTGATGATCTGTATAGTGTCCGCCCACATGGACGGGGGGACAGGAATATTGCAAAGCACCTATGGCGTATGGGGCACTGTTGGAATCTTGATGGGCAGGAAGTATTTTTCGTCGAGGCGCCCCCTTTCGGTAGGCACCCAGGCGAAGGCGGATTCGTGCTCGTGGACGAGCCAGTGGATGAGTTTGATTTCTTCTGGCAAAAGCCAGTTGGTGGGGTCGAGGTCTAGAGCGTTAGCACGCTCCTGAGTAAAACGGACACCGGGTGTAAAGTCCAGTGGAAAAAACGGTAATGGGGCCAATCTGGCAAGCGGATTGGCTGGGAGAGAGCGGGTGATGCAGAACTCCTTGTCAATGGGAGCCATCACCACACACCTTCTTGGCTACAGGTTTGTAAACCAAGGAGTGCGAAACAATATCATAAAAATAAATAGAAGTCAGCGCTCGAAGGGTGTCCGATGTGAGAGTGGATTGAGTTGAAGATAAAAATGCATAGTCCGGAGAAGGTGGTAACGGACCAATAGAAAGAGGTGGTAATCATAGATAAGAAGAATAAAAATATGAGTAAACAGCAGGCGGAAGAGACGATGACAGACGAGGAGAAGAGGACAAAATGAAAATACCATGTTCTCCCCAGGCGGATTCTGGATCATCAAAAACTAAAAATCCACTTCCGGGGCAGATTGATGGACATTGCATCTCTTGTTCTCACAGCAGCAGGGGCAGCCCTCTGACCAGGCATGGGTTGGCAACGTATACTGCTTCCCTGTGTTGGGGTCACGAAGTGTTATCATCTGTGAACCGTCGGGGTAATCGTCAGTGGTCGCACCCATGAGACAGTGGAAAGGCCGCCTCAGCAGCAGGTCGAAGTTCACCCGGGCCAGTACTTGGACCTGCAGCATAACTTCACCTGCGCTGAAGTCCAAGGCCAGGTTCTCAAGGACGCCAATGGTTGTGTTGATGCTGGTATTAGTGGAGGACATGCGCATGGTATGGTCAGACCAGACCGGAAGGCCCAATCCTTCCCATACCCGCTTCGGCATGGCGACGATTTCAGATCCGGAGTTGAGAACACCAAGGATGGTGCATCCGGAACAGGCAATCCAAGCCTCAATGGCACAGAGAGGCACATTGTGATGGGCAACGATCAGTCCGTCCTCGTTGTAGAGGACCCGATCACCATACTTGCAGGCGACAGAGGCCAGGTCAAGACTGGCTAGCTCATTTACCTGTACGACATTAGTGGAAGTGGTAGGCACGACCTGTTTCACTGTAGTGAGGTCGCGAAACTGTTTACGAAATTCAGGAGATACAGCAAAAAGGTCCTTGACGGGGACCGGGACAATGACATCCATCACCCAGTCCAAGACTCGCTTTGGAGCTGAGTCATCGTCGAGGGAACACGAATACTTGAACTGAGGGCCAGATGAGGAGGGAAAAAATGCGTTAGCGTTTGGAGCACAAAATGGAACGTTACCGGTCGAGCCGGATGATGATGTGCTGGGTCCGGTTGAACCCGTAATAGCCAGAACAGATGATGACAATGAGGCAACAGTGCCCCCAGAAGATTTGCACTGCTCCGGGCACGAAGACGAAGTGTTTGGGACCAGGATAGGAGCACGGGCGGCAGATGATGATGACGATTGTTGTTGTTGGAGTTCTGGTGAGAGAAGCTCCTCTGATACGGATACGGAACGAGGTGCTGGATACTTGCAAGGTGGGACTTGTACTCCATCAAACCAGACGTGCTTGCCCTTGTCCTTTGCAGCCTTGTCAGCCTGGAAATTAGCCCAGGCCTGTGCGATGTACAGTTGAAAATCAGGACGATCTGCCTCCAGCTTGGACTCATTGTCCAAGGTATGGACTGTGGTGGCCAGGAAGGCGGACGGGTCGATGTCGAGGATGGACGGGGTGTCCGGAAACACAGCTGACAAAATGTTAGCGGAAACCTGAGAAGATGGAGCCAGGTTGGTAGAAGGACCTGCTTGCCCCGCAGCAAGCATATAGTCAATAGCCTCTTTGAGGCAGCGACAACCTGGGACACGAGAGATACCAGTACCATCTGGCATATAAAGATGGCCATCATGGCCACAGACGATCTTGCTGGTCTGTAAATACTCGATACAAACAGGGCAGGTACAGATATAGTGATCTGGGCCTGCGCAAAACTTGCAGAAAATTGCTGATCGGTTGTTGACATTGGATTCCACCTTGAAAGGCAGAGCTGGATTGAAGGCGGGTGTCGTAGCAGGCAGTGCGGTGAACTGATGAGGGGGCTGGTAAGCTGGCTGCTGGTACTATGGCTGTTGATACTGAGGAGGCTGGTAAGGGGGCTGCTGGTATGGTGCTGGCGAGTTGTTGGTAGCGACGACAGGGTTATGATGTGCGGCCCCAGATAACAAAAACTGGGCGGCCGCCGTGGTATTGTCCATCGGATAGGCCATATATCTGGGTGGATATCCGACTTGACGATCGAAAGGCGGTGGTGAACATGTTCCTGTAGCACGGCCGGGAGACTGTCGAGGAACATCTAGT
This sequence comes from Pulveroboletus cf. viridisquamosus, assembly GCA_038090515.1. Classification (NCBI taxonomy): domain Eukaryota; kingdom Fungi; phylum Basidiomycota; class Agaricomycetes; order Boletales; family Boletaceae; genus Pulveroboletus; species Pulveroboletus cf. viridisquamosus. Next base: position 11,345 of record JBBPMX010000160.1, on the reverse strand, counting down.
TCCAGTCCCTTTCTGAGATCCTGTCGTTAGCAATCAACGACACAGCGAGCTTCCTGAAGCCCCTGCAATACTCCCCCAACTCATCCTGGCTGCGCATGGTCTTCTTGTTCCAGTCTTCTACAAAATATTGGATATCAGCAAGACAGTACCGGTTGGTACCTTCACAACCAGGATACAACTTCTTGATGGCAATGATGAAAGCATCCCAGTCAGCTGGGACTGCAGATACCTCAGGCAACATCTCCCAAAGCTCTGCCTTATCAAAATCAGCATACCGGATGGCCACCTTGACCATACCGGCCGGATCAAGGGCATACTGGACACCCATCTCCGCGATTTCTGCAAGGTATCGAGGCAGCTGGGATGGGGCCTTCCCATCGAACTTGGGTGTGTTGGGGGTGCTGCAAAGGGGCATGTGGTTTCCTTGGTTTGCCATTGGTGGTTGGATGGCTGGGGCTTGAATTGGTGGATTTGGTGGGTTGATGACGAGGGCAGGCGGATTGACTGCTGGTGTGAATGGGCTTGGCAGACGAGGCGGTGGGTTGACGGATAGGTCCCAAAGTGACCTGAGAGATGGTGAAGATGAGGACAAACTTGACAAATCTGAGAGCGATCGATGCTCCCACAACGTGGGGGTTGAAATGAAATTTGATGCCGAACTTGATGAATTGAGTGGTGTTCAGATGATGAGGAGGGGGAATTCAGACGCTGGGAGATGACCAGTGGGTGCAAAACTGATGAGATTCAAGATCTCGATACAACACATTTATAGTCTGGGCATTTCCCTGGACTTGTATCTATGGTAACAACTGAGGCCCTATGAAGAGACACTCGAATCTAAGTAGCAAGACGGCAAGAAAAGCAAATAGTCATAGCGGAAAGTTAAACAAGATGCAAATAAGTGGTAGAACCGATGAGCGATAGATATGAACACGTGATCTGGTAGATGGAACCGGACTGGGTGAAATGGATACATAGGAGTCCAGGACCGGATAGACAGACCGGATAAACAGATAAACAAGAAACAAGGTGAACTGACCTCGAGATGGCATGGATGGACATTGGACACGACTAGGACGCTTGATGGGCACCTGGAAGAGCTAGAAAAGACAACCTACAACCGTAGGAGGCCGCAGGCTCCTACATCGGTCTGGCCATATACATTGGTGTGAGTCACACCCACCCTACTTAGTCTGGCCATATACATCTAGGTATCTCATATCCATTCCACTTGGTCTGGCTGTATGCATTGGTGTGAGTCACACCTATTGTGAGTCACACCTACCCTACTCAGTCTGGTCATATGCATTGAGGTACCTCATATCCACCCCACCTGGTCTGACCATATGTATCGGTATGAGTCACACCTACCCTGCTTGGTCTGGTCATATGCGTCAAGGTACCTCATATCCACCCCATTTGGTCTGGCCATATGCATCAGTGTGAGTCACACCCACCCTGCTCAGTCTGGTTGTATGCATCGAGATATCTCATACTTACCCTACTTGGTCTGGCCATATGCATTGGTGTGAGTCACACCCACCCTGCTCAGTCTGGTCATATGCATAGAGGTATCTCATATTCACCCCATTTGATCTGGCCATATGCATTAGTGTGAGTCACATCCACTCTGCTCAGTCTGGTTGTACTCATTGAGGTGCGTCATACCAACCCCACTTGGTCTGGCTATATGCATCAATGTGAGTTACACCCACCTTGCTTGATCTAGCCATATACATCAGTGTGAGTCATACCCACTCTACTCAGTCTGGTCATACTCATCGAGGTGAGTCATACCCACCCCACTTGGTCTGGCCATATGCATCGGTGTAAGTCACACTCACCCTGCTTGGTCTGGTTGTACTCATCGAGATGGGTCATACCCACCCCTACTTGGTCTGGCCATATGCATAGATGTGAGTCTCACTCACCCTGCTCAGTCTGGCCATATGCATCAGTGTAAGTCATACCCACCCCACTTGGTCTGGCCATATGCATTGGTGTGGGCCACACCCAGCCTGCTCAGTCTGGTTGTATACATTGGGGTGCACCACACCCACCCCACTTGGTCTGGCCATATGTATCAGCCTGAGTCACACTCACCCTGCTTGGTCTGGTTGTACACATTGGGGTGCATCACATCCATCCTACTTGGTCTGGCTGTATGCATCAAGGTCCCTCATACCCACCCCACTTGGTCTGGTCATATGTATCAGGGGTCACTGAGTCAGACCTACTCTACTTGGTCTAACCATACACTGAGGTGGGTTATATGGTACACCCATTCCAGGCTCTGTCATATTCATCAACCCATTTTATATTCATCCTTTCCAGGGTAATCTGTATATGTACTATGTAGATACATGCCAGATGGGCCCAACAGTGTCTTACGTGCCCTATATTACAAGCAGGCTTACCATATGATAAGGGTGAATGTGACTGTATTATGTGCACTCCAATCCCCTTGAGTTTCCAAGACTCTCCTCTGTATCCATCCTCAACCTTTGTTGCTTGCAACAAGGTCAATCCAACCCTTGACCACATTCCGAAATAACAGGACACACCTAGAGTTGTGACAAGGGCACACCACATAAGATGAAGCTGAGTCCTGCTTGAACTCCAGAGTTCTGGAGTTACCTCCTGGAGATCTGGTCCTAACAGTATATTCAAACTCACTTTTAATAACTCCTAACCCACTTCTGCCATGGCCACCTGCATCACGCACTCCAGAACATGCACTGTTAGCACAAACCCATCTTCATTCCTATGTTTCAATCTGCTCAGCATATTTGCAAGCAGTCATTGAGGCCCCACCCTCATTGACCAATTTCACAGTTTCTTCACCCACTGTACTCTGGCATCCATCTCCCAGGCTCATGCCCTCCAGCACTTGCCAACTCCAGATACCAGGATTACAGAACTTGTAGATGACAAATCATTGTTGTCCAACCCACCACAAAACCAAGACATTCCCCATACACTACCCAATGGTCCTAGAAGCCCAGGAGGTCCAGATGGCCCCAGAGGTGACTCCTCTAACACAGACCCTGACTTCCCTGAGCTCAGACCTGAGGATAGTGATAATGAAGATGAATCAGAAAACGAAGGTGAGGAAGACAACAAGCAAGTCCCTCAGGACATGCTTACCCTTCTTGCTGATGCCATCTGTGGCCTTGCTTGCTTCTCTCATCAATGCCCCACTGAGAATACCCCCCACACCAAGGTCTGAGAACTGGATCAGTTCAACAGAACTGACCTCTGGAAGCTCCAGACTTTTCTAGTCCAGTGTGAACTAAATTTCCAAGACCATCCTAAGGTCTTCTAGACAGATCATGCCAAGGTCACCTTTATGCAATTCTATCTCAAGGGGATGGCACTGGAATGGTTCAAACTGGACCTCCTTCTTGATGAGGACCTGAATCTCTGTCCTGTTTGGATGGACAATTATTGGGAATTCATCCTAGAGCTCCAGACCAATTTTGGACCCCATGACCCTGTTGGTGATGCAGAACACCAACTCAACCACCTATCTATGAAGGACTCCCAACGTATCATATGTGGTCGAGTTCAATCACATCACTTTACAAGTCTGAGACTATGGAGAAGGTGCCCTCCAGCATCACTTCTATAATGGTCTCCCTGACTGCATCAAGAATGAGATCTCTTGTGTCAGGAAGCCACTAACCCTCTCTGAACTCCAGACACTTGCCCAGGAGCACAAGTCTGAAATCAATCACCAGGCAAAGCCATCTGCCAACCCCTCTGCCAAATCCAACAAGTCATCCAGCTCTAGAAATCACCAATCCAGAAGCACCTCCAACTCCAGTGGTTTCAAGGAGTCCAAGGAGTTCAAAGGAAAGTCCATCACCATCTCTGCTGCCCCAAAGCCTGACCTTTCTGCCAAGTTAGGGAAGGATGGCAAGCTCACTGCAGCTGAGCAAAAAAGACACTTTGACCTGAAGCTTTGTATGTTCTGTGGCCAGGATGGTCACATGGCCAAGGAGTGTCTGAAGTCAACCTCCGAGGCTGCTAAGGGTCAAGCAGCTAAAGCTGCAACTTCAAAAACCAAACCAGAGATCTTCTTGGAGGCAAAAAAATAGAGTGTGACCCCCAAGACTTCGCACAGTCTGGGGGTTGCATTGACTCAACTAGTGCACCTAAGGAGATCCAGCTCAATGCATCTGCTCTTTCCAATCCTTGCTTGCTCATCCCCTCTATCACTATATGTGATCAGAACATTCCTCCATTTCCTGTGCTTGTAGACTCCAGATCTTCTGCTATTTCATAGATCCAACATTTGTTAATAAACACAATCTTTCAACCTACTCCATACCCCCACTCCAACTACCACTTTTTGACAGAATATACAACTTTGTTATGCCAGAGGCAAAATACCGAAGCCGAGCAACTGAAGATCTGCTATAAGACCTTGTGGGAAGAAAAGAGCTGTGAAGAGCACTTATCAGTCAAGATTTTAACCTAAGACACAAGTGGCCAAAGCTAGGGATACCAGCAATGGATGCACCCTTTATATATGTGTAACTACTGTGCATGGACCATGCCCTGCATTACATGCATGTATAGATTAGGTGTGAACTAGTAATGTATTAGGATGTGACTTCTCATGATTATGAGAGGGTTCTGTGAAATGGTTCAGAGATTAAAAGGAGGTGGTAGCCATAAGACATGATGTCATTGGTCTAGGCCCAAGTCATGTGACCGGTCATGTGACTGAAGGTGTGGAATGAAAAGTGAAAAATAATTAGGTCATCACATATGATATAATACTACCCCCTCCTAGGACTCATATTTCAGATGAGTTCCCATGATAGGTGCCCTACCAGGGAGGCCATAGTTAGAAAAGAGAGAGGTGAAGGCAGAGAGCAATAAGCTGTGAAGCAGGCATGGAGAGCAGATGGGTTGGAGTGGTAGAACAAATCAATGGCATCTGGGCAATTCTGCAAATTGGCAACAGGTTCCCAGGTATTATTGGTTTCATTGTATCCCTTTCAGCTGATGTGGTATTCCAACTTCCCATACTTCAAGTGTGAACCCACAATGTGGTCGATCTCATACTCCTCATGGCCATCCTTATTTACCTCAACCATATCTGGGTGGGAGATTGGCTGCCCATTGAGAGGAGCCTGATATGGTTTAACCTGGGATACATATATTGATAACTAGGTAGAAGTGTGCATTTTTCAGGAGACACAGTTTGACTGTGTTAGGCATCAACTGAATAATGTCATAAGGTCTGATCCAGTGTTGGGTAAGCTTCTTGGCAATGTACAGTAACTTCAAGTTCTCTGTACTAAGCCACACCTTTTCTCTGACTTGGTATAGCATAGGATCTTCTTTGTCAAATCTTTTGATCATTTTTTGAGGGGAAGCTTCTAGAGCCTTTTAGACTGTAGTGTGTGATTTTCCAGCACACTGTGCGAAGGTACTAGCCAAGGAGGAAGAACTTGCTTCAAAACCTAAACATGGAAAATAATTCTGCATGATCTCAAATGGAATTGATCTGTGAGAGAATGAAAGCAAGGAGTTGTGTTGGAATTGGGCAAGTTTGATCCATTCAGCTCAATCTTCCTGCTTCTTCACCACATACATGTGGAGATACTGTATCATTTCCCAGTTGATATGTTCAGTTTGTCCATTCATCTGGGGATGATAGGTGGTGGAGATCTTCTGAGAGATCCCAAGGAGACTACACAACTCAGTTGTGAACTCTGAGATGAATTGCAGATCATGGTCTGATACAATGGTGAAGGGGAGGCTGTGAGTACACCAGATGGTGTCCCTGAATAGTTTGGTGAGATCTATCAAGGGAATTGCCTTTTTACATGGTTCATAAATTACTTCTTTACTAAATTGATCAATGATAATGCAAATGCTGTCAAAGCCACAGCTTTCTGGAAGGCCAGTAATAAAATCTACAGATATATCTTCCCAGGGTCACTTGGACATAGGGAGCAATTATATTGACTGCTTTGGTGCTGTTTGCAATCCCTTCATGAGGGCACACATGTAGCAGTGATTTATGTAATTGGTAATGTCCTTGTGCATACCAGGCCAGCTGAATGTGTGGTGTATTCTATTGTAAGTGTGGTACATGCCTGCATGTCCAGATACTGGGTCGTTGTGTGATAATTTAAGTATTTCTAATCATAATGACTCAGGGATGTAGATATGGTCCCAATTTTCATTGATAAATAGAGAAGATAGTTTGTTAAAGTTAAAATGGTTTATTTTGTCATTTTTTGTTTTTTCTGATTCTTTTTTGAGATTAAGATGAAACAGAGATTCTAACATAATGCTGGCAATGAATAATTTTTCAGGTAACATAATAATATCTTTGTTAAGATCTGTGACAGCATTGCCATGATCTGGATGGCAAGAGGGTGTGTTGGCCCTGTTTGTAAGGCACAGATAACTACAAGCAGTTCTTTGTCAAAAATAGGGTAATTTCATTCTGCAGAGTTGAAGCTCTGTGAAAGGAAGGCACAGGATTGCCATTCCATATCTTTGCATTCCTGCCAGAGGATAGCACCAGTTGCGATATCCAAGGCATCGGTTTCCAGCTGCATGCCACATGTTGAATCTGGATATGTTAAGAGCAAAGCTTCCATAAACTTCTTTTTAAGGGCTTTGAATGCCTGTTTTTCTTCTATACCCTACCAGAAGGAGGTGTCCTTTTTTATAAGATCATTTAGAGGTCTGGCAATGTTAGTAAATCCTTTGATAAACTTTCTATAATAATTACATAATCTGAGGAATGCCTAGACCTGTTTCAGGTGAGTTGATTCTGGCCAATTGGCAATGGCTTGGGTTTTCTTGCTTTGTATCTCAATGCCATGTTTTGAGATGTTCATACCAAGGAATTCTACCTTATTGGTGGAAAATGAGCATTTTTCTGATTTAATAAATAGATTGTTCTTGTGAAATCATTGGAGGACTTCTTTAATGAGAGTTTCATGTTGTTCTTTCATTTTGCCCTTAGTGAAGATCATCATGTTGTCCATATAAATAATTAGGAAAGCATATTGATCATGGAAGATGTCATTCATCATGTTTTGGAATGTTAGCAGGGAGTTAGTCAGGCTGAAGTACATTACCATGGGCTCATAGACCCTGATCAGTGTTACAAATGCCACTTTCCATTTGTTACCCTCCTTGATGTGAACATTGTTGTAGCCCTAGCACAAGTCCATTGTGATGAATATATTGGCGCCCTTGAGCTGATCCACTAGCTGCAAGATAAGGGGTAGAGGGTAAGTGTTCTTGATGGTGCCCTCATTTACATAACGATAGTCCATAATGAGCCATTTCTTTTCATCCTTCTTCAGGATGAAGAAGACTGGTGAAGTTTGAGGGGGACTTTGAAGGATGGAGATACCCTTTTTTCACCTCCTTGTCGATGAAGATGTGGACTTTCTTGAGTTCTGTGTCTGAAAGGGAAATTACTCAACCCTTCTTTGGCATGAAATCTGATTTTAGATCTATGGTGTGATCCCACAGCTTGTGCAGGGGTAGTCAGTTCGATTCTTGTTCTGAAAATATGAAGTTATGGTAAACTTCTGGTACCTTTTCTTTGAGACCTGGCTCAATGCTTCTGATAAGTGCCTGTGTGTACACGTTGCATATGTTGGTACACCTAGAAAATGTAATTTTCTTGTTGACCCAGTTGATCTCTGGATTGTGGCATGAGAGCCAGTCATAGTCTATAATCATCAGGTGAGTTCCCAGCCCAATTACAAATGCATAGATCTTCTCATGGTGGTTATTGACAGACATCACTAGTTCAGCTTTGTAAGTGATCAGTCCAAGTGATCCAACTTGTCTATCTGCATTAAATACTTTGATTTCCTCATTGAGAGGAATGAGATTGATCTTGTGCTTCGAGCACCATTTTCAGTCAATGAAAGTGTTGACTGTGCTGGAATCAAGAAGTGCAGGAATTTTTTTAACCTTTTCTTCATTTTCTGATTGATAGCATACATTAACAGACAGGGAGAATTCTTTGGGGTTCTTTAAAGTGTTTTCTGTAGGGATTTTGTTAATAATTATGCTTGGGAATGTTTCTTTCTTAAATAGGGAATTAAGCACACTATGTTTTAAGTCCAGTGCTGAGCTCTTTCGAGACCCCCTTGTGAATGGTAGAGAATTCTTTAAATTGATCAGCACCTAGCTAATCATATGTATAGGAAAGTCCTCTTTGGTGCACTCAGAAAGTTTAACTACAGGCTCAGTGCCAGCTATGGGGCTAATCAGTTCACCCTTGAGCATGGTCAATGAGTCATCTACACCTACCACTTTTCTACTGGCACACCTGAGGGCCTCTGAGGGACTTATATAAGTAGAAGTACATGAGGCTGAATCCATTGACTTGAAACCAGATCTAACTAGAATGTCACTATTATCCCTAATTGAGGGGTCCAAATGCTCAGTAACTATTTTTTTAATATTTAATAAGTTTTCTAATTTTTTGTTCTGTTTTTCTGCTTTTATCCTTGCAGTGAATAAACTATCGCCAACTGGTACCCTACTCCTGGTCAGTGGCTTCCTTTTAAAGCCTCAGACGCTTTTGCCTTGGCTTCTGATTTAAAGATGTCTGTCCAATAGATGTGAGCCTCATTGGACATATAGTCTTGGCAACTAGTTTGAGCTGACTGCACAGCTATTTGCACTTGTGATGCAAGAGGTTAGTGTTCTAGTGGGGCCTCCACCCATGCTTCAGTATAATAACTATTGGACCCAAGGGTCTAGACTTGCAGTTTAGCTGTCCCCTTCCTTGTTACAGACCTTGTGGTTTCTGTGGTTTTTGACAGTATATTTGTATGTGGCCTGCCTTGCCACAATTGTAATGTGTTATTACTGGTTTGAAGGCTGTCCGGTAACAGTATTGATCTACATGGGCACACCACGCCCAAGTTAGGTTCCATATTGTGTAAACTGCTGGTTAGGTGGTGGACCATTAGGTGGGATGTAGTGTTAAGGCCCCCACTGCCTCTGAGGTTGGAATCCACACTCCACAGCGGCAGACTTGAAGGATCGGCCAACCTTTTGATAAGCCTCAATCAACTCGTAAATGTCCTCTTCTACAGACATGTGTAGGTGGACCTGCATATAGATGTGGGCATCCACTGCCTGCTTCAAGATCTCAATCCCATGACCATTTTTGATCTGGGATTCCCAAAAGAGAATCTCAAACTTCTGAAGGAAGGTGTTGATAGCAGCTCCATTCTGCTTTAAGGCAGTGAGCACTGTAGGAGGTTGAGTCCTCCTACGGTTGCAAACTCCCCTTTTTGTCCATTTCAAGAGTTTGTTCAAGCCCCCACAGCATCCATTGTTCATCTGGATAGGTTTTCTTCATATTTCATTCATTTGTCCACCTCCACTGGTACAATCTGTCTATTCATCCAGACCCAGGTTGTGTCAATCTGGTACCAGATCCATTTTATCCAGACCAGATTCTTTTAGCTTATATACCTGCTGGGTGCTGTTTGGCCCTGGATTAGTTAGATCTCATAGATAGAAGTCCACAGGTATTCCTGGGACTATAAAAGAGGTGTATCACATCTTGGAATACATCTTTTTCGCATCCTCCATCTTCTATCCTTAAGTCTGAGGGCTAGTTGCCTAGGTCCTCACTCACTTGAGCCTGTTTCTACTGTTCTCCTCCCTTGAGTTGAGTTTATACTTGTACCCTTTTCTTTTATCTGATTCTTATCCACTCTGGATAGAATTTGTGTTTTACAGTGCCTTGAACAATTCATGGGCAAGAACATCTATCTGGAAGTGGTTCTTGATTATCTTGATGAGCTCCAGCAATTGGTGCCAGGCATCATCACCTTTGGGATATCTGAGGGACTTGCCATCCCATCCAAGGATTTTCTTTTCCTCTTTCTCAATGTACTCCTCAAGTTAGAGCCTTGCAAAGGATGCAACAGCACCTTCTAGTCATGAGAGTACCACTATGACACAGAGTTTCCTTGAGTCCCATTTTTGGAGGGACACCCAAACTTTAATTCTGGTTAGCCAATTCTAGAAGGTTTTGCAGTTGCCATCCCACTTTCCAGGATCTGTGACCTTCTTCACTATTGTCAACTGGGAGTTGGTCTTTTCTCTGAGAAGAGCTTGGAGTAGTGCCTTCAACTCATCATTGGATAGAGATGACAAGGACATCTTGGGGTAGGGTTGTTTGGGTTCTTGGGGGTGGCAGGTTTTTCGGACAAGAGAGGTTAGGTTAGAGGCTGGTTGTAGTGCCAGCTGTTCTAATTCGGGAAGGGTGGAGTAGAGCTCTTCAAAAATTAGGGATCTGGGTGCAGACAGTTTGTCAGTGCTTACTGACTCGTATCTTTCAATGAGCTTCTGGGCATGCTTGCAGGGGTGAGGGTCAGATAATAGTGTGGGGGAGGGATTTGCGGTGGTTGGTCTTTTTCAACAATTTGCTTTGACAGGTGAAAAGCCCATAGGGGTAGACACCTGATAACAAGCAGTGTTGTACACATATTATGTGCTGATAGTGGACATCACAGGTATTCCGCAAATCTGGTCACCTCAAACCACAAAGGTGACACCCTAGTGCACTATGGGCAAGCAGCAACTTTATCCTTATTTAATACACTAGATGAGTATATATGCAATCTGATATGGGTGATATGCCCTGGCCCTTCATGCAGTGCCACTACACAATGTCCCTTATGCCTGGGCCCAGTAATCATAACATGTGGATTTGCTTTCTTTCTTGATTCTTCTGAGGTAGATAAAGAATCATGTGCTCTTGGTTTCCTGTAACTGATAAGTCCTGATTGTCAGGTGGGTCACATACTTGGGTTGCAGTATGAAGCTTTGGCCAAGTGTTATGCCAGAGGCAAAACACCAAAGCCAAGCAACTGAAGGTCTGCTGTAAGACCTCATGGGAAGAAAAGAGCTGTGGAGAGCACTTATTGGTCAAGGTTTTAACCCAAGACACAAGTGGCCAAAGCTGGGGATACCAGCAATGGACACACCCTTTATATACAGTGACTCACAAAATTGTCCCAATGTTTCGCATATTTTGATTGTTTATTAAATAACCTCTGAACACAAACAAATATCAACAAAGTGTCAGTGTATGAATGAACATACTTACTCAGGGCTAACCACTGGTAAAATAATTATGTAATTCGGATCAGAAACCATGGAGATATATACAATTCAAAACTGACACTCATTGGGACAATTATGTGAGTGTGTTTCAGATATATCAGAATCTGATGCTCCACCATTTCTATGGTAACCAACTGTCAATATATTGCTACTATGGTGATGTTACCTGTCATGGGACCTATAGTTGAGCTATT
>JBBPMX010000159.1:0-22230 GCA_038090515.1 Pulveroboletus cf. viridisquamosus | reverse complement strand
GCGCCTGGTTCCCCCCCCCCCCCCCCCCCCCCCCTCTTGCCTTACCCCCCCCCCCCCCCCCCCCCCCCGCTCTGGCCCTTTGGACCCTTTCTCCCCTCCCCCCTTCTTACTTACCTGTAGGTTACACTAGGATAGCTCGGTTTCTCCCTTGCGTAGGTACTTTGGTTGGCCCTGGCCCCTTCCTTGGCTCCTGTCCATTTTCCTTTTTCCTACTACCCACGGCCTCCCTGGCGGGGAGGTCCAGGTATATGTTAGCGACAGCACCGTCAGTTGGCCTTTTGGCCCTTGCCAGTTTTTGGTCCCGGTATGTTACGTCATACGTAGGGTTCTGTACCCCATCTTGACGCAAATGGATTTAAAAAAAAAAAAAAAAAAAAAAAATAGTCTGGAACCTATCACTAAGCACTGAGCAGTAGACATAGCAAATTTCACCAGAGAACATGATCCTGACTGTGCTCAGAGGTTTCTTGTTTGTACATGTGGACGTTGTGCATGTGACCCTTACAAGACAAGTTTGAGGTTTGAATTTGAGCACTTGAGCACGCATGCCTATATATATGGATTACAAATCTTGCTCAGCAAGGTGGCTTTTTGTCTTGCCTCATAGCAGCAAGATCAAGTGTCTCAACCCGTCTACTGGGAGCGACAATATCTCAGCAGCGCATCCACAGCAACAAAGATCCAAGATGCATCCCTCTAGTGGGCAATGGGGCATCCGTTGCAGCTTTCTCAAATTCGCCAGTCTCATTCTGGGACACTGAGACTTGCAAGCAGATCGGGTCTGTCATTCAGCAGATTGCGACACCTTGTGACTGATGAGGGAGGCAATCACTCTTCGCACCCTCCCAGGTCAGGTGGTCGCAGAGTCAGGTCAGGTAGTCATGCAGTCGGATCAGAGGCTGTGCAGTTGTGGGTGGCAGTGCAGTCAGGTGATGTGATCAGGTCGGGTGATGCAGTTGGGTCAGATGGTCGCACAGCTGGTGGCGGTGGGCCATGGCATGGTCGGGTGGTTGCACAATTGGGTCAGGCAGTTGTCCAGTCAGGGGCAGTGGACTGTGTGTAGTTGGGTGGTCATCCAATCGAAACGGTAGCAAGCGAGGGCGGACGGTGGTGAGACAAAGAACACTGATGGGTGTCGTAAGGGGAGCACAGGCAGGCGGAAAGGGGGGGAGGACGCGCTGTGACTAGTGAGCCAGGGACATGGTCAGGATGACCTGGGCGAGGGATGAGGTGTGTGGGGAAGGGAGGTAAGGAGCAACTGGTGGGCAGCAGGCAGAAAAGGAGGACATACCACGATGCAAGTGGGATGACCTGAGCAAGCAACAAGGTACGCAGAGCACTGCATGCACTTACCCTAGAGACTTGCTCAAGCGAGCCATGATGCAGGTGAGAGGACCTGGGCAAGCAGCAAGGTGCACATGCGAGGGCGGTGAAGGCCACTGATGGAAGTGCCAGGTGTAAGGGGAGTGCAGACAGGCAGAAGAGGAGTGAGGACACACCATTATATATGTAAGCCAGATGGAGGCTGACGCTGTACCCAATAAGCCTAGGATGCTGAATACTGGCAAGGGAAGTGAAGAAGTGGTACATACCGTTGGCATCGCCCTCTAGGGTTCTGAATTCGACGCCTAACCACTGCTGCTGCTGCTGCCATCTTTGGTGTGCTTCCGAACCTCCTTCCATGACAATTATGTACATAGATGGTTTACCTTGCCTCTATCGTGTCGAATGAGAAGGATGAGATCTCCTGCTGTGACACAGCAGACTCCTCAATGATTGGCGAGTGCGCGAGCCTGAAGAATCTGGGTGCAAGCATTGGTAAAGCAGAGCAAATGGAATGGCAATTTTCTTCTTACCAATCTGATGAGCTGGCTGCAAAAAATATCTTCCACAAGATTGATGGTCTCATGATTAGAATCTTGCATCTCCTCAAAGACAAACATCTATGGATGATGGTCCACTTGGGATGGAGTCGAGTGTTTTGCTGTGGGCATGACACACCATTTGGGAGATCTCTTATGTATACTTCAAGCATAGTCTCATTGCCCATTGGGGCATTTAGTGGGCTGGACAGGGCCCATGGCAGCTGCAGGGATGGCTGCAGCAACAATGGAAGTGGATGGTACAGAGACTGAGGGAGCTGTTTCAGTGGACTGGATGGCTGGTTGTTTTTCAGGGTGAGGCTTGTAGTAGTACTCCATGCACATGGGTGGCAGCCGCCTGAAAGCTGAGCATCTGCATGTGAGTGGGCCACGTGAGTGCTGCAAGTAACTCTGAGCCAAGCTCCTCTAGTCGCTCACACTTGGTCTGGTACATATACAAATGCTGAGCCTGCCATGGATCATTAATCATTGACATCCCCAAGTTCGTCCACCTCACCCGAGCTGTCCTCCGTGTTCAACGCACTTCTCGGGCTCCCACTTTCTCCAGAAGCCCTCACCGTGGTCAATGACCATCTTCATACCCTAGAGCCATCTGAAGTCCTCCAACAGGCCTTGACGCACATTCCCCATCTTTATCAAATGACCGCATTCGGCCTCACTTGCCTCATGCTCTTCAAGATCGCACTCACGCCCAGTGATTGCCCATCCCCTATCTTTATGGACACCCTCTACCATTCCTGGAGACATATGCCCTCGTGGGCAAGGTAGAAAAGTGGTATGAGGTCAGCATGAACGTGTTCAAACCCGAGGGATGTGTGAACGTAGCAGGGTTTGAGAAAAAGTTGGGAGAGCGACTTTAGGAATGAGACAAGGAAACATATGATTTCGTGGTCAAGGTCAGTCGTCCTGGCTCTCTTCACACCCCCTCTACATCGATGATGTCCTTCGCAGGTCGAGCCTGCCCAGCATTCATATCGAGAATGAATGTCCAAGCAGTCATCGCTGGTCAGCGTGCATCCCAGGGTGCCGATCGTGCCTCTCTTCAACCACTTGAGGTTAATGCTACCCAAATGGGTACATGGCACTCCCAATGTCAGCATGTGGCTGGCAAGGTGGATGCTTGGAAAAAAAACTCACCCGAAACAGTTGTTCGAAGCGCGTCGCACCAAGACACCATGTCCCACATCCAGAGTCCTCCTGCACTGTTGAGCCAGCGTTGAATGAGCAATCTCTCCATGCACCCGATGACAACTAGATTGCCCTTATGAATACCGACTGGTGTACGTTGCACCATCTCATTGTTGACCTCGGAAATGCTGATAATCTGGGCGCTAGCGTGTGAAATGGCTGGAGGGCATGTGCAATGCAGCGGGCCACAGAAAGCTCTGGAGAGGGCGTGAGAGATGGGAAAAGGAGAGTAAGTGCAGTGTTTGTAAAGAGAATGGACTGGGGGCACTGGGGTGGCACGCGGAAGTAATGTTTTTTGCCCAATTGTTCTATGCATGGGAGGATCTGCAGGGTGACTGTGCAGCTCAACAAAAGAGCAAGGCCCAAAGCTCCATACCTTCCAAGAAGACTTGGGGTGTAATCCTGTTGCTGTTGTCTCTCATGAACTACCTCTATATCCTGCCATCTGAGTCAGCGGAGTTGACTGAATGATCATTGCCATCGATCATTAACATAGTTAGTTTCTTGGAGTCATTGCAACTAGCAGCCCAGACGTCCAAGCCGAATGAGTCCCCTGAAACATTCATCACCCATACCAATACACGTCCCTTGAAAAGTCCATTGTCACATGAAGCTGGCCCAACCTAGATATCCTTGTCAATGAAAACAATCGATTGCACTACAAGCGCACAGAATACCTATAGCCCAGGAGTTTTCAGTGCACAAATTTCCCATCTGTGCAGCGATCCACTCTCAGCCGGGACTGCAACCGTGGGGGCAAAGCGGGTTATCTTGGGTTCCTCGCTTTTATTCTAATGGGTGCACAATGTCTTCCTTACAAAGCACGGTGACGACGAAGAAAAATACACCCGATCTAGAAATGCTTGTATGAGCTCACTGGAAAAGACATCAGGGCACCAGTGGGGCCGAACGGGGTCTTCATAGTACCTGCCCCATGAATTAGACAGCATCAGGAAAGTTGCAAAAAGAGAGCCACCTGCAAAGGAGTTGATAATGTATGCATACTTACATCACATCTCAGTATCCCAACTTGTTCACACGTGTGTCAAGGTGGCATGTTATCGTCTGTACTTCTGCAAGTGATGAACGCTGTCAGTTGACCTTGTGGACCTGGAAATCCAAAGAAAAATCCAATGCAACACACACGAATGTCCCATGTCTGTTCCGCCACCCCCTTATAAGCCTATTGGGATGACTCACCTGTGCAAAGCCAGCACAGGCTTGCCAATCAAGTTCCAAAAAAACAAATCGTTGTCATCTGGCGTGAGAGAACTATCAAGGATGGCATGGAACACTGGATTGACAAAGTGACTCATAGCATGGACCCACCAGGATGACATTACTGGGTTAGGGCATGTGAGGCCAGAAGCCCATCCAAGGTTGAGGGAGTGGCTGCCCAGGATGCTACGCAAAGGCATTGTCCTTAGTATAGGTTTAGCACAGCCATTGGTCAACAGGGATACCTCCAAGTTATCTTGAACAGATTAAAGGTGTGCAGCTCCACGTGGCACCTAGCAGTTGCGGGTCGTGCCTTCCTACGAGCGACTCCGGACAAAGGGTCTGTCACAGTGCCCATGAAGACTGTGGCTCTAGTTTGATGCCCAAATTGGAATATTGCCCTTCTTCGCTTACTTCAGCAATGATGTGAAGCCTACTCGCCGCGTGTGGGTTTCATCCCCCCATGGCACCATGGACGCCATCCACATCACCGAAGTCCCCCTCATGCTATCCATTTCTGATGATGGCAAGGAAATGTGTTCAAGGGTGATCTTACTTTCAGTGATCATTGCGCACGACATGTTAAGAGTGGCGTATTCAGAGTGTATAATGGCATATGCAACGCTCGTAGAGACACCTCCAAAAATGCAATACATGTCTCTAGACAGGTTTGTCGATCATGTATTTGAGATGCTCCCAGATTTACATGAGGCGTGCATCGTGCGATGCTGCAGGGTGCCTCACCTTGCTTCTCAGTCAAGAAAACATGCAGGAAAGACCAGACATTGGTGGGACCGTCCCAGTTTGCTCTCATTGGACTCAGTTTTAGCACCATCATTGGTATGAATCCTCGGGAACGGACCGAAGAACAGCCCGTCTTGTTCGACACTGCCATTCGGCGGAAGTACGACTCGCAAGAACAGCTTCCCTTTGTTGAGCTCACGGCATCGAATCGAACAGTAGAGTGAACCGTATCACCATATGATCGGCAATGCCCTAATGCATGCATTTGTTTGATAGACATTCATTCCGTCAAGCTATCCAAGCTAAATGCCTTGCCCCTCATGGCGTCTGTTCAGATCTGGATAACCGGGCGACAGGACGACTTTCTGGACACGTTTTCACCTCGTAGGCTCCTAAACCACTCTCCGTTATGCACGTCAACGCAACCAGAGGCAAGGAAAGCCAACAGAGGCTCATCTCCATCATCGCATTCTGTCGCGCTTGCACTGGATTTAAATCTTGGAGACGGATTCACCAACATCAAGATAGTGCTCCACCTCCTCAAGGTACCAATATCCTTGCTCAACGTTCTGGCGCAGGATGCACGAGTGTCGGTCATTGATGTTGGTTTCATGTACAAGACCGCACCAGTCACCAACCTTGGTTTGCTAATTGTGCTTGCATGGTGTTTCTGTTTTTGCATCTCCCACTTGGGTGCTATTTTCATCGCTGTTCACGATGCTTGGTTAGGTTGAAATGAGCCTATCCCCAAGGGAACTGCCCCACCTGGTCAAGACGATCAAGACGTTGGTCGGTAGGGTTCTGAGCATTCATTATAACCCACGTGTGGTCGACATCGACATTCTAATATATGATGACGAAATCGTGGACTCTCACCCCCCAGACTGCCGTTTCAGCTTGGATAACCTCATTGACGAGCTCATCATTCCACATCCACACCTATGCGAATGCGACTCCATATTCCGGCCCTTGAATGAGCAAGTCATGTCACAACACCCACCACGTGGTTCTGAATTAAGTTCTCTGGCATGATTCCGCATTTTGTAGACCCTGTGTGCAATAAGGACATACACATTCTCCTCTGTGAAACAGTGTCTGCTCAGCGGGAGGATGACCTTCCGGTGGTCAAGATGGTGCCATTCCTGAACTACCCCTTGAATGATACTGCGTGCATCAAGATAGATGGCACACAGGTGCCCTCGCCTGCAAAATACTGGACAGCATCTTCAGCAGACCCCAGTGAGCACGGCTACCCTTGTAAAACCTACCTCATGGCCATGCTCAACATGATGCCTGACTCCTCCAATGGTGCACAACACAATGCACTTCCGGCTGCAATTGCTGTGGCCTCTGGTGCCGGTGTCATCAACGTTGGTGGGTATTCCACCTGTCCAGGCACAAATTTCGTCCCGGCAGAGGAAGAAATTTGGCGTGTTGTCCCTATCATCTGAGCCATCTGGACACATGCAGACGATGTGATTCAACACACCCTGCCCTCCATCAACGCTTTTGCTGGGATGTTGCCAACCATGCAGTCCACACAGCTTGCTGGATACTGCATCTGCTGAATACCTCACCAAAATGCACTGTCTGGAGGTGGTGAGGATGTGGAGCGAAAGAGTTCAGGAACTGGCACCTCCATCACCAGATGTGTGTGCCCATTTCGGAAGCTGCTGTGTCACTGAGGCACCAGCGAGACTGGACCTGCAGAATGACCCAGGTAGGCCTCTACAAATGCTCAAGGAGTCTGCTGCAGCAACACATACCAAAGTGGAAGCATTTAGTCTGCATCTGGAAGTGATCGAAGCAGGTGAGAGGCAGAATTGAAGCAAGCCCAACACCCTGGTTCTTGCCAATCTCTGGAATGCGAATCAAAGCAACAACAACTGGAGGCACACGAGCCGGCAATACTCGACAAAGCAGAGCTGCTCAGTGACGAAACACTTGCCAAGGCCCGGAATAAGGATGTCCTCAGGGGTTGGGAGACTATGTCACTGAGGGATACTCCACACGCAATCATTGCAAGAGCGATGAGGTGGTTATTTCCCTATAGACATGCATGTGTACCCCCACGTGAGGATCAGGATTGGTCTCAAGCTTATACTGGACCCTCTCCTGGAATGAAATCTTCTCTAGCAAAGAGAAGTGGATGCCTGTTGCCACGAGGTCTGGCTAGGTTGCTATGTTTGGAGCAGTTTGCCGACATGTGGTTGATGCGGCAGCATTGTTTGTATTTGTTTACACAAGCCTACCCTTGGGGGTGAATTAAGATGACTATATTGGGACTGTTGTGGTTCACAGTATGTTTCTTGACCGTCTGTTTAAGATTTAGTGCAGCCATCATGGTACGAACAAAACAGACAGCTAAGAAGACCACAGGAGGTGAAGCACCTCACATCACCATCAAGATTGTCCCACAACATCAAGCTGCTGCAGCTGCTGCACTGCAACTTCCACCCCAAGTGAACCCTGCAGCTATGCCACCAATGCCAGTTGCTCCTGACCACCTACACTTTGCCACCCTGCTTGCTCAGCCACTCACTCAAAGTGGTGACCTCAATAATGATGTGAGTCAAGTGTTTTTTTTTAAGCTGACCGAGCTTTTAATGTACACATACATACTTTTTAGTTTTGCAATATGTGTGGTGACAGAGGCCAACTTTACAACTGTGACAGCTGCCCTCGTGCAATGTGCCACCTCTGTGTAGTGGTACCTATGCAATATACTGAAGCAGTTCTGGAGGAAGGTGTGAAGTTCATGTGTGTGTCATGTCATTGGTTGGATGACATTCATAGCGGTGAAGTCTCGCCGTACGAAGTAAGTTCAGTTGCATTCTAACATCAACAGAAATCTATACTGACGCTTGTGGTGGCGATTAGGGCTTCTATCGCAATGGCATCCCTGTCCTTCATCCTGAGTTTCCTGCCATTAGTGGAAACTTTCAACTTCCTATTGCTTCGGAACTCTCCTCTCACAGAACCATTGTCATTCATCTTCACGTCCATATGCTGTCACCTGGTGGCCCTGTTTGCATGTTGGAGGAATTTCTTCGGCCATACTTCATATGCTCAGGAGAACTGGTTGTCAAAACAATCTCTTTTAATCTCACGACTGGTACAACTCACAAGCTGTAAAGATAGCTTCTGAAATTGGTAGCACAGATGGCAACAATGTCCTCTTCACGCTCACAGCACATACCGACAACAACCATGGGGACCTGATGATTGGCATGTCCTGTCAAAGGAAGTTGGAGGTTGCATCCACCGTAGAAACGATGCTTGACGTGTTACTGGCACCATTCGAGAAGATCACCCCCAAATCCCTGTTCATCATATTTGCCTGCAGTGCCATTGTCAACAACACCTCAAGCTTTGACCAATTCCGCGCCTCAATCATGCAGTATAGGCCCCTTTTTTGCTTCCACTTATGCTGTTTGATGCCCCCTTTCAGGTTTCGTTTTGCCTCTGCAATAGCATTCAACGCGATCTGCCTCCATCCAAGTGCATGCTGGCCCTTTGTTGTTTTCCTTGTAGAGGCGCTTTTTATTGGAGGTCATGACATACAGGCTGCGGTCCCACATGCTCTGGGATCCTCCAACAAGCTTGGACTTCACTCAGCAGTTTATCTGCTGACACACACACCCAACTCACTTAACGTCAAGAAGTACTTCTGGGCCCACCGGGACTATCGCCCATGGGGTTGCTTTCTTCCCCTTCAGTGTCCAGTTTGTGGTACACCCCAGCAATGGCAATGAAAGGCTGGTGATGAGCATTCCTACCTGTTCCAATGTTGCTATTGTAACTGCGGCCGAGTTGATCCCAGCTCTGGCAAAGTGGCACAGCCTCGCGGCTTTGTTCATGTCAGAAAACCTGATGGAGTAGAGGTTGTCACCCAGGGCAAAATGAGATGTTCTGGATGGCTTAGTTTACCGGTCTCAAAATAGATCCAACTTGTTGCACCACAGCTGGAACCAACTTCGAGCATGCTGGTCTCATCGGTCACACAGCCCGTAAATTTCTTGAGATGAGTGATATTGGTACGTGAGGCCAATATGTCTGCAAATGGCGATTTGGAGCCGTGCTCCCTGCAATGCTGGGTCAGTCCACCAAATGGAACTTGGGGGCAGCACGTGAGGTCGAACTAGCGCAGGAGCGCAGCTCCCACGTCACTGGGCAGCGTTGGAGTTTCTCTACCAGCCACCTGAGTTTGCACCCAGCAGGCCAGGGTCGGCCCCTCCAGGTGCATTTCGGGGCGGCTGGTTAGTCTGTTGGGGCTTTTTCCCCCCTAGTTGGGCTACCTGCTTGTGCCTATGCCTGGCAGGCCAGGGTCGGCCCCTCCAGGCGCATTCAAGGGCAGCAGGTTAGCCCAGTCTGGTCTGCCATACTTGGGGGTGGGGGCAGCCCTGGAAAAAAAGTTGCGGAGTTGAAGGTTCTAGGCATGCTGCCATCCAGCTGTCCAAGTTTCATCTGCAGAGTACCACAGCAAATTCAAGCGGAGATTTAATGTTCTGCTAATGCCACGCGCGGCCGTCCCGCAACATTGTGGGCACCCACCTTTCCAGACCAAAAGGAACAAACTAATACAGATACAGCACCAAGAAGGAGGGCAGAGTGAGGATAAATAAATAGATACAAGTCTAGTCAGCATCTCTGGTTTGATGAAGTGAACCTGAGAACCCTTCAACTCACGGCTGTTGGCCTTGAGGAGATCGCTGAGTTTGCCACGCTCCATTTGCAAGTGTTGAGACTCCCTCTGTATTTCCTTGAGCTCAACCTCCTTGCTCTCTACCTGTTGTCTGAGGCTGTCAAGCTCTCCGATCGGGCGCCAGCTCTGCGAGAGGGCTATATCCTTTTCTTCTCGCTCTCGGTGCAAAGATTGTTGCATTGTTCTCATTTCCTCCCATGCCTGCTTGAGCAACTGCGAGAGGGCAGTAGATTCGTCAATGGCTTTGTGGCAGGATGCCTCAAGCTGGACAATCTCTTCTCTGAGCTTCTGATTCTCTTCTACTTCCCCTTTGGATGACTCCTCATGCTGGAGTGTGTTATGGAGGCTTGTGAGCTCAACGTCGTTACTCTCCAGTTGATGTCTCAGATCCTCAAGTTCTCCTGTCAGTTGCCTGTTTCAGAAAAGAGCTCCAGCCTTTTCATGTGCTTCTCGAAGCAAGGATCGCTTTGTCGCTGCCTTGTCTTCTTGCTCTCACTTGAGCGACTGTGAAAGGGCAATAGATTCAACAACGGCTTTGCAGTAGGACATCTTGCATTGACCAATCTCCTCCCTGAGCTTCCAGTTTTCTTCCACTCCCTTTTTGTGTGACTGCTGCTTGTTCTGGAGTGCACTGCGGAGGTTCCCAAGTTGAACATCATTACTCTAGTTGATGTCTCAGATCCTCAAGCTCGGCATCCTTGTCCTCCCGTTCTCGCTTGAACGACTGTGAGAGCACAGTATATTCGTCAATGGCACTCCCTCAGGTTGGCGATCTCCTCTGCGAGCTTCTGGTTTTCTTCCACAATCCCTTTAAATAACACTTTCTCTTGTTGTAGTGTGCTCCAGAGGTTATTGAGCTCGGCATCCTGACCCCCTACCCAATGTCTCAGGTCCTTGAGCTCTCTCATCAGCCACTGGTTCTGCGAAACAACTCTGTCCTTCTCTTGACCCACGGATTGCTGTGTCACTGCCTTGGCCTCCTGCTCTCGTCCTAGTGACTCCGAGAAGGCAGCGGATTCATCAATGGCTCCCCGGTGGGACTCCCCAACCTGGAGGATATCCACTTCAAGCTTGTGAATTCCTTCAGCTGCCCCTTTGGATGGCTCTTCCTCATGTTAAAGCGTGCTCCAGGAGTTCCTTGGCTCAGTATCGTTGTTGTCTAGCTGATGGTTCGGACTGTCGAGTGCTCCTGCCAGTTGTCCATTCTGCAAAATAGCTCCACTCTTATCATCCTTCTTTTTTCATGGAGACCATCGTGTCAGTGGAGTGCTCTTCCTTTCCTGCTTGGGTGACTGCACGGAGTGGGCATTGGGTCCACCTTGGGCAGGAGGGCCCTCCTTGTCAACTTCTGATTTTGCTCCTCACCCTTTGATGTCCTGCCATCTGATGTGGATGCATGTGCATGATGCACAGGTGACTTTGGCCTGCGGGGAGGCATAGAATCGCTGTACAAGCATCACATCTCCTGTAGTTGAAAGC
This sequence comes from Pulveroboletus cf. viridisquamosus, assembly GCA_038090515.1. Taxonomy (NCBI): domain Eukaryota; kingdom Fungi; phylum Basidiomycota; class Agaricomycetes; order Boletales; family Boletaceae; genus Pulveroboletus; species Pulveroboletus cf. viridisquamosus. Next base: position 11,013 of record JBBPMX010000159.1, on the reverse strand, counting down.
ATTGGGCCTCACCAAACACGTTGTGTTGATGTGTCCCCTCAGGTGAGAAATTCGAGAATGTGGCTATCTGCCATTGTTCCCTCCACCACTGCTGGCTGCTGCGTACTGAGTACTGAGCCCCAGTGAAAAGTTGCTGCACCTGGATCAATGAGGATCTATAGAGATATACTGGGCGATGATAGTATGTCGGGGTAGACAGATTGCACACATAGTATATCTCTATCAACCTGTATCCATTTAAATCGACCGAAATAAAGCACTTACATCTTGGTTGATTTCCATAGTGTCATTTATCTGATGTCGAAGTACTCCCTTGAATGCATATCAATTCATATGTACTCCATAGACACTGCATACATTTAGGTAGACTGGTTTCGTCCATTCAGATCTATCTGTTTCCACTTGGATTTAGGTCGCTCCTGTCCCACTCATCGATCCAGTCCTACTCAAATAATCCCATTTCCACTCGTCCACCGCGATACTCTTATCTACCCATCTCTACCCACCTCCCATCTACCCATTTCTACCTAGCTCCTATGACTCGCATCTACTCATCTACCCATCTGACCAACCCCATTCTATCCATTTCGACCCACTTCCCATCTACTCCCATCTACCCAACTCCATGACTCCGTTCATTGGTACAACGTCCCTTTTGCGAGGGCGTCGACAACATCCTTTGAGAATCGAGCCCATCTATTTGTTGCCACCTGTAGATGTCATTAGTTGCTTTCCTGTAACCGTTGGTGTTCATACCAAGTTTCTGCATTCGTCTTCATATTGCTATGATCGAAATTCAGCTATCATTATGGATGAGAAGTTGCCGACTGCACGCACCTTTCTCTGAGCATCAGAGAGCGTTGATTTCCAGTATGTTGAAAACATGGTGCCAGTACCACCGGGGTTCACCTTTTCCAACCAACGGTATGCACAGAGTGTGCTAGTATTATGGTATCAACCAATACCATGGATATGCAAGAGAAGTACTCACCGTCCTGCCTTTATCTTGCGTGGCTGCCAAGTTGAAGTGACTTGCTTCAGAGCTGCCTCGGAGGTTGTCGCTGTGTCTCCTGGGATGTCGGTTGGTCCCATTGTATTACCTTCAAATTGACTGCCAATGGTAGGCAGTAAAGTGGCACCACTCTTGTCTTGTATGTTTCTAGAGTTATCGTGATAGATCGAGGGCCCAGGTTCTGCTGGTTTGTGTCAAATAAAATCACGGTTGCTGATGAGATTAATTAAGTGCACGACACCTGTTGAATGATTTGTAAATGACTCGCCAAGTTCGTGCCTTGATCCTACGGCGCCACTAACAGGTGCTGGATACAACTCTGACATTGGTGGCGCCTGCTCAGACTTATCCCTTGACTGCGTTGATGGTTGATATGATGATGCTGCCAGCGCAGGAGTTTTCAGACCGGAACTGCGTGTAAGTTGCTCAAGCTCTGGCCCTGGCCCTGTTGAGGGGTGATACGATGGCAGTGGTGTGGGGTGCAAGGTTGTCGTAGCTTTGCCTTGTTCAGTCCGAGTTGAAGATGGTCGAGGTGGGATTCAAAGCTTTGCTGGCACTCCTTTGCCTTTTTGCATCGCTGAGCTAAACGCAAAATTTGTCAACACTGAAATAGATCTCGTATTGTACTTACAGTGGGTTCTTGACCAAAGGAATCTCCAAGTCATCCAAGTCAGGATCAGGCTCCATTGCAGAGATCGAGCAAGTGGGATCTCCAGGAATGGCAGCAAAGTCAGTCTGACCTGACTCGTCCGCGTCAATCTTCATGTTGCTGCTACTGCTCTCTGAAGAACCTGCGTCCACCTCCAGTTTTACCTGATGCCTCAGATATGTCTGCGCCCATGAAGAGTATCTTTGAGTTGCAACGGCTTCTGCCTTCCAGTTGTTGGAGCATAGACGTAGCACTGGAAAGGCAATGTTAAGTTTGTTATGGAACATTGTCCGAACCTCGTCAGTGGCAGCTCCCCATGTTGCTGGTGCACTGTTCCGTTGCTTCAAAGAGACCCAGATCCCACGCATTTTTTTCAAAATTGCAGTCACGGTTTCCTTGCTTAACGTGTTGCCGTCTTCGTCTTCAAGCCATGCAAGTTTAGTAGATGCCGAGTTCTCGCGTGCATGTGGCACTCCTTGTTGCCTTGCAATTTGAGATTTCTCCCATGTCTTGAACGCTTCTTGAGTCCAGAAGTGAACGTGGGGGTAGTCCTTCTCATTGAGTGGTGGACTCGTGGGTGTTGTCAACAAGAATGAAGGTCTGGAGTATGAGATCGCCAATTGAGTCAGCATAGGCAGGGTTGGATCTGCCGAAAGGTGAAGTGATGCAGCGAGCTGTCGAAAAGCATCCCTTCAAATCATGAATTCAGTATCGTAGTCAGTAGCACGTGCTCTCAAGGATGAAAAAAAGGAAACAGTACTCATAGCTTGCCTTCGAGGCCATCAAAGCGATGTTCTCTGCTTGTAACTTGGCATTTGCCGCCTGAAGGGCTTGGATCTGTTGTTCATACTGTGTCTTGAACTTGGATATAAGCGCATATAAATGTTTTTAGGAGAGTTGAATGAAACGCGTACCTGGTTTCGAATACTTGCTGATGGTGTCATATTAACTTGCTGCGTGTACTGATTGGCTGAACCTTGTCCGTAATGATTACGTGTTTGAGCGTTGTGTGATAAAATGTCATCGGGAAGCATATTGAAAGCAGGATCCAAAGTGTCGTTGAAAGAGAATGATTGATTGAATATGCTAGCGTTTTGGGAAGACATGGAATAACTTTGAGGATGGAGAGAGTGGGAGAGAAGCCAGAATGCGTTATTCTCAAACTGCTACAGCAATTCATGTGATCGCATATACCTAGATGCTGGCCTTTATTCTATTCTATGTCGTTTGAGTCTACTATATTGAAAGCTCTGTCAATTTTATTCATGTCAACCATAAAAAACTCCATCCCAGACTGAACAAACTCAGAGGTCAAACAAAAAACGTGAGGAACCATTCCAACCACTGAAATGATGTGCTCGATCTTGACGAACATGAGGCCAGTGTCATTTGTGAGCTGACAAGCCTTTACGGTGCCATAGGATAACTGTGCGAGATTGGGATCGAAAGGTGAGAAGAGTCGAACACATGCCACGTTTACAAAATCCCAATGTTCGTCTGTGGTGTCATGATGGTCTGAAGGGATAGCTAGCTGTGTATAGTATTGTACTTCAGCTGCTCGACGAGTTCAATCATCGAGGGTAAGCTATTCAAATTTGAATAAGTTGGAGTCCGTTGGACTATAAGTAAAACTTGAATGAGATCTTACTAAGACATGGCAAGCAATGCGTTGGTCGCTATCTGGAGACTTCTGGCTCTCAACCCATGCTGAGCAGGCCACCTGACCACTTGGCAAGCGAAGTCAGCCCCATCGTCGGAATGTTGGTGCTGGTTGCCGGTGAAGAAAGAGAATGATGGCATTGCGTTCTTCATCTGAACCTTCAATGGGACTACGCTCTGTTTTTGGAAGAAGGACGTATCCATTGCCGACATCTTGAGATCCTCGAGAGGATGAATTTTCGGGAGGATTGAATTGAGGAAATAGAACCTTGAGGGCATTTGTCTGACAACGTCGAATACCTTGTTGAGCTAGATTTGAGAACGGATCAGATGGTTGACGTATCTCTTGGGTAAGGTTTCCAATCATTCGTTCCATAGTCCACTGGGAAGAACATATTGGTGCACCGACACGAGTTGCTTCAAGTGCCAGGTGGTTGGACAAGTGGACACATGGCCGAACAAAGTGGATTCGGTCAGCACGTCTTTGATAATATAGAAGCTCGAATTCTCTTTCCCATTCTGCAAACCACCGGTGTGCTTGTTCGAGATCATCTGGTCTTATATCATATTGGGACATGGTTCGAAGGGCAGCAACAAATTTGCAGAAATTACCCCAGTGTTCCTGTGGAAGGACATTGTAGAGTAGTGCTGGACAGAGGTGGTAGAGCCAAGTGATAAATTCAGATGCTTTGTAGAACAAATTAATCTTCTCAGCAGGATTGCGTGGAGCAATATCAAAGCAGCCAGGAAGATGAGGTTTGCACGCAGCTACCATTCGGCCGTGTTCTTCCCATGTGTTGCCAACAAGCACTCTCCAGCTCCATTCGGCTCGGTTATCCAGTCGGGGATCATGCCTCGCCAAAGATCAGTGAAAAGGGAGGCCATGTTCGCACCTGCATAGTGCATGATTTCAGATGAGAAGCACTCTGGTATCCCAAGGATCTTCTTTGGCTGCAAACCAAGAAGTATGCTTGGCCCAACGATACCTGTCTCAAGACGACGTTCATCATACTCCCGTTTGTGCAGGGACTGCATGAGATACTTGAGGTTTTCAACATAGCGCTGAGATGTCCCACTCTGAATCTCGAATGGGCTGATGTCGTCATGATCACAACCATCAATATCATAGTTGTTGGGGCAAAGGAGGACTGGGTAGTACTGGGATCCGCGTGGTTTCCGACGACCTTTGAGTGAACAGTACATCCGGCAACCGTTCTTTCCACTGTGTCCGACCAGGTTGCTTGTACACAGTAGACCAGGGCCATCTCCACAAGACAGGAACAAGAAGGGAATCTTAAGGATACGTTGGTTCTTGAATCCATCCCAGATCACGAGGCCTTCCCTCTGTAAGGCTGAAAGATGGTGAAAGCCGGGGTAAAGAAAAGACTGGATATAGCCTGGCTTCTTCGGTCCAGGAATGATTGCGCCAGGTAAAACATGCTTCTTCTTGTAGTGTTCATCAGGGGAATGCTCGAGAATGATCCAGATGTAGATCCAACAATCGGATTCCTTTTTTTCATATAACTGCACACCATCAATTGAAAAGACAAGGAGAATATCATCATCAGTTATCCGGCGATTTTGACAAGCCTCAAGATAGGCAGTTCCGGTGAGGATATCATTGTACACATCCGGAGTACCCTCATTTCGTCGCAGTTCATGAAAAATCTCCTTTGTCCGCTCATCTCGATAATGTAGCTTCTCGGCAGTGGCAGGATGGCGATAGAGTGCTTGTAACTGGGGTCCGATCGGAATGGTATTGAAAACAGTACGGGGGGCTTTGACTCTCCCATCAGAACGAGCGAGCTGAACTTGATCATATCGAGGTTCTCCACACTTTGGACAGTCTTCTAGATCCACAAAGGGTCCCGTGAATGCGACACACCCTTGTGGGCACATATCATTGATTATTGGCTCAATTCCTGAGAGATCAGCAAGTGTCCTTTTAATTTTGTAGAATGACGGGATGCTTGATCCTGGATAACATCGCTCCACGGCCCGACGGATCTTCTCGTAGGTATCTTGTGAGGAGTGCTCGAGCGCAAGGAACATCTCGAGAGCAAGTTCTATCGCAGGATCTTCAATCTCAGGAATTGATTGTGGAGGATTACGAAGACGTCTCAGAGCCTCCTCAGATAGGCCATTTGGATCATCCAAAGTCGCATTCCTTAGTTGGCGAATGAATTGAATGTCGCGTAGAAGGAAGTCGACGTGTGCATTTTGCTCAAGGTCGGCCAAGTCAAGATCGAGCAGAGGTTCTCGTTGATGCTGGCCTAAGCGGCCCCGGAATCCAGTACCACCAAGGTTCAAGTCATCGTCTTCTTGTCCAGTCCGACCCATCTCATCTTGATCTCGTCCCTGGTCAATGTTTTCGTCAGGCTCAGGAGGCTGCCTATCATCATGATCGTCCATTTGTTCGTCTGGTTCAAATTCGTGATCGTTATCATGGTTTGTGTTGTGACTTCTCGAGGCCATCGAGGAGGAGAGATCGCGTCCATCCAGAGACTGTACCTGGCTCGGAACAAGTAGATAAAGAAAACAGAGAGATGAGCCTGATTGCTGTGACCATCCCCACGACCCAGTCGCTGAGAAAGTCTTCTTTGATCGTTGTCTTGAAGATCTCGAGATAGAACACCCTGATGGGAAGACGCAGTGCCTGTTGGATGCGATTGGAACTGGCCCCAAAATCGGTCAAAGAGATGGGCCGATCGAATTGCCTGCTTCTCGTCCTCTGATTCAGCATGCTGAAGGTGCCAATACCAGGTCCTTTTCGATCTGAGAAGCTTTTGTCGACCCTTGCAGTACTTGCGACATATGCACCACAACTGAGCAGGGTCCTTCGGCATGGCAGTGAGGTCGTCGAGCCAGGTAGGAAAGCCTGAGAGTGTAAGAGGGTTCTATTTGTTTCATTTGTTTGATGAAGGGCCTAGGTTGGCGGGGTGTACATGGTCATGGTCATCATATGTGCATGCTTTCTTGGTAGATCTGAATGCACGTGGTTCTCGGTGCTCGTCTACTACAACTGATGGAAATCAATAAACATCTAACTTGGTACATTACGGTACATAGCTGGTAGATGGCCACAATTTCACGGTACTCAGGTAGATCCTGGTGCAGCGACTTTTCACTGGGACTGAGCAGTGAGGTGTGCACCCATGGATTCTCTATATCTTGCTGACTGTGCCACTTAGCTAGCCTTTTGCTTGAAACAATGAGTATTATCATTGATCGTACAACTGAATTATCATTTTCAGGGAGTTTTATGAGAACCGTCATGGATTGATGGTTGCATCATTCTCAGGAAATAAACTCGCAATATTTCATTATAACCTGAATTCTGATCTACTACATCTGCGCTCGCGATGGGCCTTCCCTATGACAAAGGGTATGGATCGTGGCCTGTCTGGAATTCAGGATCCATAGAGAAGACTTGCAAATGAGGGACACGACAATAGCGGACAATGGTGCAGAATCGTATAAAGGACATAAATACACCAGTGACCCTCAGATCACCAACCAAATATTGTTCACTCATCCAGGATATCTTACGGAGGTTCCCAAGTTGAACATCATTATTCTCTAGTTGATGTCTCAGATCCTCGAGCTCAGCACTCTTGTCCTCCCATTCTCACTGGTACAACTGCAAGAAGCAGCTCTCCAGTAGGATGCCTCGGGTTGGACAATCTCCTCCATAAGCTTCCTGTTTTCTTCTGCTTCCTTTTTGTATGACCCATCCTTGTGTTGGAGTGTGTTTCGGAGGTTCATGAGCTCAACGTCATTACTCTCTAGTTGACACACGAGGTTGTTGCATTCCCCTGTTAGTTGCTCGTTCCATGAAAGAGCTCTACCTTTTCCATCCTTCTCTTGGCACAAGGCCTGCAGTATCTTGTCCCTCTGCTCTTGCCAGTACGAGTGCAACAGGGCAATGAGTTGTCAATAGTTTTCCGGCGGGATGCTCTCACCCAGGTGAGTTGCTCCTTTAGTAGCCGGTTTTCTGCCGCCACACCTCTGAGTGATTCTTCTGGCACGTCTTCCAACCTCCAACCATTCTGAGTGCCATATGGGTCATGTAGGCTGCATCAGGAAAATGACACCATGCTTATCTAACCTTATTCATGCTTTTTACCCTTTCTAGACCTTAGCTGATATCGCCACTCACCAGAAAAACGCTCAAGGGAAATAAGGACAAAATAAGGATTTGGTAAGCAGAATTCCAAGTGGGGCATCTAACTTGGCAAGTACAACACAAGCGTACAACACAAGGAGTGCACACACAGTACAAAGTCCCTTTCTAGCAAGGGCAAAAGACTGGGATTCATAGCAAAAAGCAGCAGATGGAGTATATTAGATTCATAGCGAGTAGCATGATAGCGATAGCGAGGAAATGGTAGGGGGGAGGACAAAGGAAGAGGAGGCAAGGAGAGAGCAATAGAACAAGCATGCGAGTGGTCATGGAGAGTAGCTGTGCGCCATAGTGAGTGGCTCACTAAGGTTATAGAAAGTGAAGAAGAGACCAACCAACGGTAGTAACCATGACTAGCTAGCGAGCTCGAATGCATGATGGTCGACATATTTGTTTACGTAGAATGCACGAAACACGTCATAGCAGTTGTGTGGCTTGATGTGCCGAGAGATGGGGTCTGTGCCGTATACTGGAATCAAATGTGCTGCATGGTAAATGGTGTCAATATGAATGACAGCGAAATTAGGCATATGGCCATCGAGATAGCCTGGGCGAACGATCCACATCCCGGTGTCCTCATCAGGTGAATCATCCATTTTGTCAAACCAGTGGATAACAGCACAAGGACAGTGAACCCCCCTAGAGTTGGTGAATGAGAAAAATGCAGAGACCCAGGCTACGTCAAGTGCACGCATCCCACGACTCTCTTGGTCACCCGAGTTCACATCCGAGTTCGTACTGATAAACACGCAATCCAGCCGAGGCCCCTCATTTCTCCAACGTGGTGTAGACCATATGTATTCTGTCCGCATGCCACCAACTCCACTCAGGTCACTTGGCGCATAGAATCTTGCGCTTGCTGAGTTGAACGTGCGTATGGGGCCATAGTACCGGGGGAATTCTGAGGTTGGGACTTGAGATGCATCATGCACATCATCTGGAAACTGCTGTTCGAAGAGAAAGCGGCAAGTTAAGTCAGCCAAGTTGGGAATATGCAGTTCTTCGGCAAGTGCAGCGACAGTATGTGGTCTTCTGTGCTCTAAAACATCATTTAGGGTATAAACATAGAATAGATTCACTATAGTGGTGAACTTACGTGGGTTTTGCGCAAGTTTCACATGGGTAGACAGATCAGCGATTGCGTTGTCTGGCACTGGAATGTCATTGTCCCCTTGGATACTCGCAGCGGGTGTTGTTTTTGCGCTGTCATCCAGACTGTTCTCGCTGTGAGTGCCCTCGCATGTGCTGGCACTTTGCGCTAAATAAATAGATATACTGAGTACAGTCTAAGTGGCGGAATCAGAAACAGACCTAGGGTGTTAATGGCAGATGAAAGACAGGTTTTGTTCAGCATATTGCGCGCTCTGAAATCAACATGAGCAGCTGATATCTTGTCGAGTCGCTGATTCGTCAAAAGCATTTGACTGAGGGCCTGATATTTACTTGATCGGCGCCATGGTTCCTTGACTGCTTTGATATGTTTGTTCTCAGTGATAGAAGAACACAAACCGTTTGGAGCACCGAAAAGACGGATGAGATATGGGTAGTGTTTTGCTGCATGTTGGCACGGTAGAGAGAACGTGGAGACAACAGGGTTGGCCCCTTCCTTGAATATCTCGCGATAATGATGGAATTGTGCCAGCGCTTCCTCAATTTCTTGTAGCACTGACTCAGAGATGGTATGACAGCGGACAAGGTAGCAAAATTCCAGGAAAGCACGTAGCGCACACACCATCTCAGGAGGTACAAAGCTTTCGATTGCTGGAATATATACCTGTAGATTTGTTTAGAGTGTCTGCAGGGTAGACATGAGGACACATACCTTCATAAACGCTTTCGAGTCATCACCAGTCCACTGTTTGAAGCCTCGACCTTGCGGGAAGCGACGAAGTCCTGTGAATGGAGCAACCACAGCTATTCTACATTTGTGTCAGTATGAGATCAATGCAAAACTTAATGACTTATACCTCCTATCGATCTCGTCCAGGATCTGCGTAGCTTCCACACTCGAGTAATTGATCTTTATATAGGCCATTACCCACTCGACCAAGTGGTCCTTGAAGCATCCTTTGATAAGCTGGTGAAGAATGTTGGGTGCGATCAGTTGATGAATATCCGCACACAGGAAGTCACTTGTAAATGGCTACAGACTGTTAGCAATAGTTGCAAAGTGTTTCATAACTTACAATGAGATCGCCAACAAGGCCATATTCATCCCACATAATATCAAGCGACATCTCTTGAAAGAGAGCTTCATTAAATGCTTGACTACAATCAATGGCATCCTCATCTAAACAAGTCCTCGGTGCCTGACACCTGCGTGATGGCCAGCAGTTAGTCAGAATGAAAACGATAACCATGCGAGCTTACTGAGCACACCACCCCCGTACAATACAGGCAAGAAGTACCTGCTCTTCATAGTCTGCAATGTAGGGGCCCAGACTGTATATCGTGCGGCGATAGTGTCCATCTCCATATCTAACAATCTCAGGATTTGTCATCGCATGCTTGAGTGAACTGAGAATCATAGATAGTGAACTATGGAACAACTGTCAGCAAAAATTCCGGAACTCAGCATTTGAGGACTGTTCCTTGGTTGCTATGAAAAGCCTTGTTATTGCCACCAAGTAACTATGTTTAAACACTTACTTTTTGGGATTGCGAGGAACCCAATCAGAACGAGTGCATCACGATGGGCACGTCGGACATTGTTGTGCACGTTTCCGACAGACATGTAAAGCGGATAGTATTCGTTGTTACCAGTAGCGACAGACACTGTGGTCTTGTCACTCCCTAAGATAATTGGAACAAATGTGCTCCCGTGGGTGAGCTTGTCCTCTGCAATGATATCCTACATTACTGTTTAGTTAATCATAGTTGACAAAACAAAGAAAAAAATACTGCTTGCTCCCATGCCCACTTTGCAGACATAAAATCTTTGTAGTATCGTTCTTGATTACTTGTAGAATATTCCTCAAACGGGCGAAGGTTGATCTCATTTGCTAAGGCTGGGTTTCCAAGAATCTTCTGGGTAACAAGGTGAGGATCGTGGTACCAAATATCGTATTTTTGAGACATCCACTCAGGTGGGCTGACAGCAGGGAGATCACCTGTATAGGCAGCTGATGCACACTGCCATCTAATATCCCCAGCATGTGTTGAATCTATCACATTATACAAGTGGTGGTGATCAACAAAAGGCGATTGCCCACCATGCAGATATAATGAACTGGTCCATAGATCAAGAAGTGCATCAATTTTAGATGCTGACATCTGGCATCTTGTGTAAAGGATCTCTGCAGTTTCGAATTGGAGCTGGTTATCATATGGAGACCAGTTCGAACGGTTATCGTCCTGAACGGGTGGTGATGTACCATTTTCGAGAAAGTCCCCATACTCATTACATGGCTGTGCTAAATATTATTATATGAACTGAAAGTGAAGAATAAAAATGAGAACACTTGCCGGTAAGTTGTGGGTGATAACGCCGATAATACTTGTCACCCAGCC
>JBBPMX010000158.1:0-22274 GCA_038090515.1 Pulveroboletus cf. viridisquamosus | reverse complement strand
ACCTTGTTGCAAGCAACGAAGGCCAAGGATGGTTCAGAAGAGAGTCTTGGAGACTCAAGGGGGTCAGAGTGAGCTTGGGAGACTGTCCAAGTCGATATTCAAACTGGAGTATCTACTACAAGTGCAGGGACTTTATATACGGGAGTAGATTCACATAGGTCTTACTAATAGTCCAGAGTGTGGATGCTAAGTGTACCAGAGCTGTGCTCCTAAGTGGAGCACAGGGACGGAGGGTGAACTGGGACGAAGCTAGTGACTATGTACTGTAAGCGAAGAATGGAATATGACACTAAGAACAAGAAATACTAAATAGAGAGGGTCTGGAGTGTCAGGGATGTGGACTCATCGAGAATGCACTGGAGGTTGCAGGAAGAGAGTCCAGAGTTGGGTCCGGAGTTAAGTCTGGAGTTCCGGGTTGACAGATATGACAGAATGGCCAGCTGCGAGATGAGATATGCTGGCAGCAGAATGGGAGGGGACTGAGAAGGAAAGGATCATCCATGGGGAGATGGATATGGATAGCATGCATGGTGTATAATTAAATGAAGATGATGAGAAGGGAAGGAAGAGAGCTGTACTGTAGCCAAGATGAGAAGGTCATGGGGTGATAGACATGTTTTGAACATTGTGGATGGTTTATATGTTATTGTGGAATGACTGTAAGATATAGCCAACTCTTTTCTGTGACCTGGAGAGAAAGGGTATAGATGTAGAGAGTGAGTCAAACATATGTTCAACTATGTTCAATGGATGTTAAATGGTTACACAGAGAGTGCCAGGCGTGCTACTTATACATAAATCACTATGTCATCTCTCATCCCACTCTCCACTCTACACATTACCACCTCTCGTTTCCACTGTTCCCCTTCTCCCTATATGTTAGCTCTTAATGAACTTTTAATTTCACTACAAAGATGTTAGACAGTTGATGTCAAGCAACTGGAGTCCAATGTCAAAGACTATATTAGTGCAGCTAATAGGGTACATACCTGGAGTCCAATGTCAAAGACTAAGGAGTCCGGACATGGAACTCGCAGGTTGTACTACATGTGTGTACACAACAATAAACAATAATAAGTACTAACATGACTGACATGACTGACAGTAGTGGTCAGTCACGATTAGTGTAGTGGTCAGTCACCACATTAGTGTAGTAGTCAGTCATGTTGAGAGTGCGTAATCACTAAGCTCAACAAAAGATAACTATTTCACAATCACATCTGATGATCCAAATAGTTTTATTCCTCCTTCCTGTACCTCTGATTTCTAAAGTACTGCATCCCACGTCTCATACACTCCTCACCCCTGAACTTGTTTCCCTTTTCCTTTTGACCTCCCCATCCCCTTCTTCAGCTCTCTCTCTCATCATTTCCCTTTCCTGAGCAAACGTCCATAAACTGTTGAGCTTGGTGATTGCGCACATGTAAGCCACAGTGTGGTGGGACCTATTATTGTTTATTGTTGTTTACACATTAGAGTAGTAGAACCTGCGAGTCACATGTCAGGACTCCTTAGTCTCTGACATCGGACTCCAGGTATGTGCACATCTAGCTACATCAATTAATAGTCTCTGACATTGGACTCCAGCTGCCTGATTCAGCTGTTTAACATAAACCCCAGTGTGCTTCTTCCCCATTGACCTCTCAAGTATCTTCCTGGTGTGGATATCTTTTCTCTTTTGTCACCTCTCCTTCTTTTCCTCATCCGTGACCTATCCAAACCATTGAGTATCAATATAAATCATATATCCAACAAGGCTCACTCACATTCAACTCCTCAGACTCCTGCCATTCGTGTATTGTGACCGATTCAGCCAACAACACTACTCTTGCTCCTCCCTCACCACTGGCCGAGGAAGTCAGATGACAGCGTCCTGGTTAATAGCCCTCTTCACCATGAGGAAAAAGTGAACATAGTGGAGAGGAAGATAGGAGGGATGGATGTTGCTGATACAATGAAAGTCACCTCCCTGAAGATGAAGAACAATATCATGTTCAGCTCTGACATTTCCAGCAGCATCTCCAGGTATGAGATAGCAGCTTTTTGAGCACTGATGTTAGCTAAATATATCACTGCTTCAGCTGCTGTGAAGGAAGCTATCTGGCTTGATGCTCTATTTGATGAATTCAATCCTACTTCTCCCAAACCAATAAGTACTACTGATAGACCACTGATTAGCTATGGCCATTGGAAAGAATGCAATGTTTCATAACCACACCAAACATATTGCAGTTCAGATAGTAAGAATGAGAGCAATTATTCTACATCGGAGCATACACTCGCCTTGGTGGATGGGAGAATGGATGAGGTCAAGTTGGGCAATGTGTTTGAGGTGATAATTTTATTTATTTATTTATTTTCATTGCATTCCATCATTCTAGAATCTGTTCATTAATCCACATCTAGATCACATCCAGCTGCTGCATGTCAATATCAGCAACTGGACCAAGGTGGTGTTGAGCTTAGTGATTACGCACTCTCAACATGACTGACTACTACACTAATTGTGACTGACCACTACTGTCAGTCATGTCAGTCATGTTAGTACTTATTGTTGTTTATTGTTATGTGTACACACATGTAGTACAACCTGCGAGTTCCATGTCTGGACTCCTTAGTCTTTGACATTGGACCCCAGGTATGTGCCTATTAGCTGCACTAATCTTAGTCTTTGACATTGGACTCCAGCTGCCCGACTCAGCTGCTTAACAGGTGGGGAGTGATGTGTAGTATGGGCTTTGTCTCGAAGGACCAGCAGAGCACTAAGGGCCTCAATGGTAGTAGTCGGTGACAGTTACTGAGTGCGTTAACTGCAAGTCTTTATTTTCAGAAAGCCAACAATACCTTTGCTATATCTCACATCCATATATAATTCTCTTTCTATCTATTGTAGATACCTTGGTTTGAATATCATCTGAAACACTCTGGTTTCTGACCCCTGACCCCTTGAGTCTCCAGACTCTCATCTGACCTGCTCTCGACCTCTGTTGCTTGCAACAAGGTCAATGACCCTCCTTTGTCCTCTGAAATTACAGGACAATCTGGACTTATGACAAGGGCACATCATATAAGGTGAAACTGAGTCCTGTCCAAACTCCAGATGTTCTGGAGTTACATTCTGCAGACTGTCTGAGAATACTCAATCATGTAGCCATGTATAAAGTAGACCTGGTGTATTCGCTAAACCTTTCAATCAGTAAGGCTACTTTACCATGAAACCCCACATGAGGCTAGCCTCATTCTATATCAGATATGATGGCCACAGATCCTATGACAGAGCTGAACAATCGATTTTGATGCAGGTATCGACTAGATCAAAGTATCCACGTGGTAAAGCTCCCTGCCATGTGAGATGCACCAAAACTAGAAGTTGCAAAAACATTCATAGATTTTCTGGTTCACTACCATTATCCTCGACAGTCCATAAAGCATAAAGCACAGCAGAGCTCATAGTTGGACTAAAGCATGCTGTTTTCATTCATAGCATTTGTGCTACACGTGCAATAACCCTTGGGGGATGCCCACAAGTGACTGCCCCCCCCCAAATAACTCTACAACTACTGCCTCCAGGACAATCAGAACCGATATATCAGCTTGTTTGTTCCGATCTTCAGTAAGGATGAGGGCCTAGTAAAAGGTGACTGATCCAAACATGCTCAGCATGGAAAAGGCAACAAGTATTCAATTCCTTGACAAAGTCTTTGCTTCCAGCTCCCAGCCATTGTTAAGGGCCTGAGTCATTCTCAGCATGGTCAGCACCTTGGGAAGTTTTACATCCATGTACTGGTGGAGTGATCCAGTTATTGTCTTTCCTCTGCTTGATAATAGCCCCAATATTCATGTCTTCTTGATTGACTTACCTGTTATCATGTAGATCAGGGATGAGATCAGTGAAGGTAAAAGACATTTGTGTTGGGCTATTCCAAAGATACAAGGGTCTTGTGAGTGATGAAAACCAGCTAATGCCAAGAGTACCAGTGCAAATAATTTAGTTGATTTGAGGAAAGCTAGAAATTAAGACAATAACTAACAATATTGAGCTTGGTGATTGCACACCATGACTGACCACTATATACTGACCACTAGACTTGTCAAGTTGCATCATATAAGTCATAGTGTGGCACTACTTATTGTTGTTTACACATTAGAGTAGTAGAACCTGCGAGTCACATGTCAGGACTCCTTAGTCTCTGACATCGGACTCCAGCTGCCCAAGTCAGCTGTTTAACAATATGGGATTGGGAGATTGATGGGAGGGGTGGGCAGGCATCATAACAGCACATCCTTACAGCATGTCTTTCATCACCATACAGAAGAGGAAATGATGTTAAAGCAGGAAAACTCAGAGGGAAAATCTGGCCAGACCAGGACTCGAACCTGGGACTACCCACTAGTACTGGGATCGTCTTAACCACTAGACTACCCAGCCTTGTCACTGCCTGAGATGTGTGGCTTACAATCCAACAAATGCAAGGTCATAAGGACACACCACTGAGATCTAGCTACTCACAGGTGTGGATGGGCATCAGAGAGGGGGCATGGGGTTGCAAGGACACACTATGTAGGTCATGGCACAGATGGGGGCATGGATTTGTGGGGACACACCACTGAGACTAAGCTGTCTGCAAGCACAGACAAGCATTAGAAAGGAGGCACAGATGGCAAGGACTCAATGTTTGCCATCCCAGTTGTTTCCAGCCCTACCTATAGCTATGCTGGCATATTTGCTCAGTACCCATGCTGCCAGTGGGTCTTTCCCAGGCTAGGTATCCTCAGACCGCTGTCATTGCTGGCTTGACAGTATTCTTACCAATGCTATGGGATCATGATGAAGCACATGCCCACAGGTCATTTCACAGTTGTTGAATGGCAGCCACCCAAAGGCAGCAGCAGCATCACACAGGGACTGTGCCCTTGCTTAAAGGAGCAGGGGTTGGAACTAACTCATACACATGCCAGAGTCAATGCTGCCTACCAACATGCTGCTGCCCAAAATAAACCCATGGGGCCTGGGGGTCTGTATTGATGGTGTATCTAATAAGCCTTGTGACAGGGCAGCTGTTTAACTTTAACCTGGTGCATTGTGATGCATGAGCCTGCAGAGTCACCTTGGTGTTGCAGAGAGCTTCAGAGTGATGGTGTTATGTATGCACTTTATGAGGATATGCAATCAGCTACTGAATCACCCTACAATCTTACTACAACTCTCCATATTTGCAGAAAGCCATTTCCACTGCTCATAGAGGGCCTACTGAATAGTACCTTGTGTTAAACAGCTGAATCAGGCAGCTGGAGTCCAATGTCAAAGACTAATAATTGGTGTGACTACATGTCCACATACCTAGAGTCCAGTGACAAAGACTAAGAAGTCTGGGCATAGGGCTCATGTAAACAACAATAAATAATAACATGAGGCTTATGTAATCTATATGTGGATGTGTATGATGAACCAAATGAGTGCAAGGTGATAAAATAGGATCTGGCTGAGAAACTAAGGATCTAACATACCCCTCTCACTGAAGCACAAGTCTGAGAGCAAAGTGAAGCCACAAAAAAGCAGGACATGACAAAGATTTAGTGAGAACATTTGCAGTGTTGTGGTGAGAAGGAATTTATGAAAGAGAAAAAGAGCCATCCTCAATAAGAAGACATACAAAGTAATAATGAGTGTCCATATTCTTGGTGTACTGGTTAAAACAAGCAGCTTCAGACAATGAGATAGCTTCAGAGTTGTCCAAGTACACCAGGGTGAGCTCACAAAAGACAATGCCATGTTCAGAGAGCAAAAAGTGCAGCCACACCCCCTCCTGCAAGACATGAGTGGCAGCAATATACATACTTAACTTCAGTGGATGACAGGGTGATGGCTGTCTGGCACTTGGAAACATGGGAAACAAGACTGCTGCAATAGAACCAGGCATAGTGTAAGGTTGTTATAGGTGCTCTGCACTCTGTCCTCACTTCTTACTCACATGGGAGAAGTGAAGTGAGTGGTTATTTATGAATGAGTACATAGGAGTATAATATGAGAATTGGCCCATCACCAGGATGGGCCTCTCCTTTTTATCTACATATTGTGTATGTCATTATCTTGTATCACATGCACTTGTAAGTATGCAATCAGGGGTTATTACCCCATATAGTATCTACAGGGACTATTACCCCTTACACCCTTCCCCTGTAGAGCCAGTAGTGGCTCAGACAAGAAAAGGCATGGTCAATATATTTAGAAAATTATAGATAAAACAGATACAAGATAAAGGTAGATCAGTGAAACAGAATGAGATAAAGCAGATCAGTTAAGATATGGAGAATCATTTGAGAGCACTTGAGCATGAAACAGACATAAAACGGAAGCAGTAAAGATGAGAAAATGAAGTAAAAGAATTTTATTAAAAAAAAAAACAAGTGAAAGTTGAATCTCACATGAGTCTCAATGAGAGAGGCTGATCACATTCGTGACCAGTTCTCCCCAAGTTTGCCATCCTTGAGGTGGTCTTGTTGCATGGGGGAATCTCCCCTGTTAGCATTGCCATAGTGAATGTGGGGCATGTCATATGCTGCAACAGCCTTGCTAAATTACTGGAGGAGGGCTGAGTCCCTCAGAACACTGGGGTGGGCAACCAGGGGAGGCACATCCTCTGGGGAAACCTGGATCTGACAAGCCTCCTGCTTGTACCATTCCAAGGAGTGGTTAAGGGATTCATTAGTGATCTTGGCCCTGAGGTTGGTTCTCAAGGGGTCATAGAGGTCCCAGATGATGGCATTCTCATTACCTCCAGTAAATTCGATGTGCTCAAGCATCTCTTGAGTACATTGATGAGCCCATTGAACAGCATCATCAGTAATGTGAGAGGTAACCCCATTAGCAGCCAGGTATGCTGTGATGTCTGCAAGGGTGGCCCCCCTGTAGAAGCCACTGGCCCAGGGGGATTTACATCCCTGAGCAGGTCCAACCTTGGCCCAGTTAAGAATTTGTACTGCCTAGGTATGACAAGGAGATAGGTGAGACTGCACTGCCACATCATATGATTGATGTGCCCTTAGGGCACAGGTGCAAGTCAGTCCATGAGGAGAAGGCCTCTCATCTGGTATTGGGTAGGAGCATTCAGCTCCAAGTCAGGGTTATCCAGGATGACAGGGGTGCCAGTGGCCCTAGGGAAGACCTTTTAGATCATCTGGCACTGGTCATCAGTGGGGCACTTATGCTGCCACCATTTAACATAGTCAATTCACATCCCATCAGGGGCATTGGATAATGGAGCATTGCAAGGGAGGAGGGGCTTTTTCCCTAACAGGACAATTAATCTCAAGGCCTGGTCCTTGGAGGAGCTACCTCTTTTCTGGGTAGTGGTAGATGTGGACCCTGAGTGCTAGTCCATGACATGCAATGTGAGGGGTGTGCTGGAGCTATGCTTCTGAGTAAATGGAGCAATGTGCTTCTGCAGAGTTATAGAAGAAGATCTGGTGAATAAGTCGAACATATGTTCGACCATTTCTTAATTGCTATATGGACAGCCAGATCATCTGTTCCATGAGTTGAACATATGTTACACTATCTTCCACTATGTTCAGATAATCTTTAATGCCTACAACGAGAGGCAGAACATGTCATGAATATGTGGAGAGTATCTCACTCCATCCTTTATCTATCTTCAATTGTTATACATCCAGGCAAGCAGATTTAGAGACTAAGTCAAACATATGTTCGACTATGTTTAACAGATCCTTAATGGCTATATACACATGTTTCCATACATCAAGGCTGGCTTGCACATATCCACCATTATCTAAAACACTGTATGACATACACCTCACTAAGTAGACCAGATCTCTCATTTCATTCCATTAAAATGTCTCTGCTTGCATTCCATCTTCCTGCACTGTGAACCAAACACTCTCTTGTCCAACATGTTTTGAAACACTCATGCCCATCAGAGGGGAACTGAAAAGCTGTCTCAGGATCAACATAGAATGTCCACCAATGTCACACCTTTGCAGTGACCACCATGTCCATGATTTATTCACAGACATTTCCAAATGGGGAACCTCCTGGTGGAATGTCCACAATGCTTGGTGGATGATCCAAGGAAAGTGGAAAAGCGAATTGAGGGAACAATGCCAAGGATGAACATATATATCACCCTTGATGCATGGCTGTGGCTACAACACTGAACATATGACCTCTCTTCCAGCCAACCACACCCAGGAACATCATTCCCCCTCAGACAGGTATTTGTATCTCAATGTATTATTTGGACAATTTGGATATTCCATTGCAAGGTCCAGATGGTCACCCACATCGCTCTAAATAGGTTACCATACCATGTACTAAGACTCAGTTTGCCATGTTTATCCTCCACTGATGGAACCTTCCAATCTCTTCAAGGGAGGTAGACTTTTCCAGCAGTTGTTGATCTGTGATCCTTGGGCTTCTACGGATCAATGCAATGTTATGTGGGTGGCCAACAATCATAAAACTCTCAGAGCTGATCTCTATCAGGGCTTGCAAGATTGTCTGGCTCAGGATGCTGGTCAGGACTTGGGTCAAGTGGGTTGTGTCATCCTTCATTCCACCCACAAGGATAGCACTTGCTATATGCAGCAACTCCTTCAAGACTCTCTGGCTATCTGTAGGGAATATTGTGCCAGGCTGCACCCAGGCACATAGCTTCAGATCTCAATTCTAAACACATCTGGAATCATCTCAAGAGGAGACTTTTAGTTTAATGCATGAAAACATAAGCAAGGCTTCCCTGAGATTAGTGTATCACAGAAGGACAAAATATATCCTGGCTGTGTGCTTTGGGCAAGATACCTAATTGCACCTACCTGCCTAACATGAGCTACTCATGTGTTTGGCCAATGAGCACATTCTTGTTATAGGAAAAATGATGCCAGATGACAAGAAGGAGTGGTGAAGCAGCAAATGTGGACTAGAAATGGAAGAATACAATAGTGTGTAGTACCCAATCCATTTTTTGATCTGTGTTTCTAATTGCTTGACAGTCAAACACTCTCACTTGTCTATGCAATGCCTACTAACACAGGGTCAAAGCCCTGCTAGGGAATACACTGAGCAACAAAAGTGTTGCAATGTTTGATACATTTGCATTGTGCATGATATACAAAGCTAGGGCATGGGAATATCACTTAGCATTAGTGAGACGAAATATAGTAGGCACCCCTGGCTTGCTATTGATCCTTGGTTCATATGATTTGATTCAGAGGGTACAGAGATCACTCCAACAATGCTGTATGTCACTCCACTAGATGGATCCTGTTCACTGGTTCTGGGACACAACTGGCTCACCCACTTCAATCTGTTGATTGATTGGGTTTTGAGCAGTATATCGTTCTGGCCACTCGAGCAGTCTGTGCCAGCAAAACCAAGCTCACCTCCGCAGCCTCTGAATTCACCTCCTCCAGCTGACCCCATCACACCCAATCCGCCAAGTTTCTCTGAATGCCAGGCTCTGCCCATCTCATTTGTCAGTGCCCCCACTTTTGCGTTGGCCTGTTGACTCCAGGGCTCTACCCAGTTCAGCCTGCAACTCCACCCTCAGGAGTCTGAACTCCGGTCAGCATCCACTGATCTGGTTCCTCCTCCAGCTCCGGTCGACCTGTCCAGAATCCCTCTGGATTACCACAACTTCGCAGATGTGTTCAGCAAGAGCAAAGCATCCACGCTCACCCTGCATCACGAACACGATTTGAAGATCAACCTGGAGGAAGGTACCTCCCCTCCCTTGGGCACCCTCTACTCCCTCTCCCCCTCCGAGCTTGAGGCTCTCCGGACATTCCTTGATGAACACCTCAAAAACGGGTTTATCCGCCCATCCTCTTCCGCCCATGCCACTCCAGTCCTCTTTGTCCACAAAAAGGACGGTTCCCTCCACCTCTGCGTCGACTTCCAAGGACTCAACAAGATCACGAAGAAAGATTGCTACCCACTTCCCCACATCTCCGACCTCCTTGACGCTTCAAGCCATACCAAGGTCTACACCAAGATCGACCTCCGGCATGCGTACCATCTGGTCCACATTGCCAAGGGCGACGAATGGAAGACCTCATTCTGGACACGCTACGGATCATTTGAATGGCTCGTCATGCCATTTGGTCTAATGAATGCCCCCGCAGTATTCCAGTGGTTTGTAAACTCGATCTTTGCGGATCTCCTCGATGTTTGTGTGATAGTCTACCTGGATGATATCCTCATCTTCTCCAAAGACAAAGTCTCCCACAAGGAGCATGTCTGAGAAGTCCTCTGGAGACTTCGCAAACATGACCTCTATGCAAAATCTGAGAAGTGCGAGTGGAATACTGACTCCACCGAGTACCTTAGCTACCAGCTTTCTCCCTCTGGCCTGACGATGTCCAAAGACAAAGTCATGGCTATCCAGGATTGGCCAGTACCTCGGAAGGTCCAGGACATCCAATCCTTCCTCAGTTTCACAAATTTCTATTGACAATTCATTGCTAACTATTCTGACATCGTCATGCCCCTCACCTGCCTTACTTGTAAGGGCACCCTGTGGCTCTTTGACGACTCGTGCCTTGCCGCTTTTCAGTCCCTCAAGGATGCCTTCACCTTCACTCCTATTCTTGTCCATTGGACTCTGGATGCTCCACTCATAGTAGAAACTGACACCTCCAACTATGCTATCGCTGGTATCCTCTCCATCTGTTATCCGGACAAGGAGATCCAGCCTGTTGCCTTCTACTCTCGGACGCTGTCCACTCCAGAGCTCAACTATGACACCCACGATAAGGAACTCCTGATGATCTTCGAGTCCTTCCAGACTTGGAGATATTACCTTGAAGGATCCAGCACTCCGGTCGACATCGTCACCAACCATAAGAACCTTGAGTACTTTGCCACCACAAAGCTCCTGACCTGCTGGCAAGTCCGCTGGTCAGAGTTCCTCTCCCAGTTCAACATGGTGGTATGTTTCCACCCTGGATGCCTTGGTGCAAAACCCAACTCCCTCATTAGACGCTGGGACATCTACCCTAAAGAGGGGGATAAGGACTACACTCGCATCAATCCGCACAACTTCCGCCCCATCTTCACTCAGGAACAGCTTGCTGCATCCCTTCGGGCAACCTACCTCGTGGCTCCCATCCTCCAGGCTAGCACCCTCCTCGATGTCAACTCCATGCACAGTGACATCCTATCCACCCTCCCAGCCAACCCTCTGGCCACTATCCACATGTCCACCTCCAAACCTGACTCTCGATGGTCAGTTAACCCTGATGGATTCCTCTGTCTAGATAACTGGATATATGTCCCAGACTCTGCAGATCTCCATCTCCAAGTCCTCCAGTACAAGCATGATCACCCACTCTCTGGACACTTTGGCCAAAACCGCACCCTGGAACTGATCCGCCACAAATATACATGGCCTGGCATCAGGACATTCGTCAAGGAGTACGTCTTCTCCTGTACTGCCTGTGCATGCGTGAAGGTTCCCAGATATCGCCCCTATGGACTGCTCAAGCAGCTCCCAGTCCCAGAAAGACCATGGAACTCCATCTTCATGGATTTCATCAAACAGCTCCTGCCCTCCTCTGGATTCACAGCCATCTTCATCATCATGGATCACCTCTCCAAGCAATGCATTTTCATCCCAATGTACGACACCATTACATCTCTGGAATTGGCCCAACTGTTCCTCCTCCATGTCTTCTCCAAGCATGGAGTCCCCTCCCATGTTACCTCCGATCGAGGATCTGAATTCGTATCTCACTTTTTCCGCTCACTCGGCAAAGCCCTTGACATCTGCCTCCACTTCACCTCTGGATACCACCCGGAAGGTGATGGACAAACTGAATGGATGAACCAGACCCTGGAACAGTACCTCCAGATTTATTGTAACTACCAACAGGACAACTGGTCTGAACTCCTACCCCTCATGGAGTTTGTATACAACAATTCTCTAAGTGCTACCACTGGAGTCTCTCCATTCTTCGCTAACAAGGGCTACCACCCGAATATCACAGTTCACCCTGAGCATGACCTAACCTCCACACGAGCCTATGAGTACTCTGTCGACCTTGATTCTCTCCACACCTTTCTCTGGGAAGAAATGGCTCATGCCCAAGAATGATACCAAGGCCTGGTGGATGCCAAGCGAATTCCAGCACCAGACTTCAAGGTCGGTGACCCGGTCTTCATCAAAGCAAAATACTTCCACTCCACATGACCCTCTAAGAAGCTATCTGAAAAGAACCTAGGGCCGTACGATATCATCACCAAAGTAGGAAGCTGTTCTTTCACCCTCTGCCTCCCAGATTCAATGAAGTCCATTCACCTGGTCTTTCATGTCTCCCAATTGGAACCCTCTGTTCCGAACACGATTCCAAACCGCATTCAACCCCCACCACCTCCGGTTGAAGTAGATGGCGACCTGGAGTATGAGATATTGGAGATCCTTGACACCAAGTTGGATAGACAAAGGAAGAATTGCAAGCTGTTGTATCTGGTATGTTGGTCCGGATACGAAGGAACCGACAAAGAAACTTCGTGGTTACCAGCCACAGAGCTCAATCACGCTTCCGAACTCATCTCGGAATTTCACCTCCGGTATCTGGATCGACCCAGACCTCACACAGCCTGACAAGCAACTCCTCCAATTTTCTGAGATACTAATCTACACCTCCACGCCTACCTCCAATCCTGCCTTCACTTTCCTCTTGCGCCTCTCCACCTCCTTCACCTCCACAGTCAACCCCTCCAGCTCCTCCTCCACTAAGACCATGTCCTCCAACTCCACCTCCAACTCCACCTCCGAACCCCCTCCATACACCTCCTGCGTCTTCAACTCCACCAACCTCTCCAGCAGATAATTCTGCCAGTTGAGGCAATGGATGATGCGACGCATCTGCCCCCCAAGCTCCCTCCCCATCCTCTTCACCTCCACACTCCACTCACTCACCTCCAACTCCTTTGAGATTCTCGCCTCTGGCACCTCCACACGTGCCTTCTTACAAGGCAACTCCACCTTGCTCTCCATGCACTTCCTCCGACGCTCCGGCCTCCCATCTCTGCCTTGGTCACAATGAGCCTGGGCAGTCCGACACTCCAAGCACGAGGTGGCCTTGCCAGGTCTGGGCACACACTCAAGACCACGTGTCGCACACTGCAAACACGCGCACCCCTTGCCTGTCCTGGAACCCTGTGTGGACTCTATGTCCTGGGCCTGCATTAGGATCAGTCATGAGCATTCCGGTTCCTCACCACTCACCCATCTATGCGCCTCCTCCTCCTCCTGGCGCTTCGCCTCTGTGGTCTGCTGCACCTCCTTCTTGTGCTTCCGACACTCCTCCCTCTCAGTCTCCTGGCGAAGGCACTCCTCAGCTAGTCTCTTCTCCTGCATCTGGCAGCATCACTTGGTGAATTTGGTAACCATCAGGTCATCTCCGTCTCCACTAACCTCGACAAGCTGCTCATCTGTCCAGTCACAGACATTGGGAAATTCCTCAATCATTGTTATGACTGCGTCAAGCAGCCATCAAAGGGGACAGGAAAACCCTTCGGCTGGAAGAAACAACCAAACCTAGAGCCAATAACGAGGCTAGCCGGCAGAGAATGGAATGCTGTAACCCTGGCAGGGGAGCTACAAGTGCCAGCATAGCCAATCGGAGGAGAACCCTTAGCAGACAAGATTTTAACCCAAGTCCCAGGGGCCTACGAAGGGTGAACTAGACAAGTGGTCAAAGCTGGGGTTTAGCCAGCTGGGACTGCTGCCTTATGTATTGGCAAGGCCTGCACACAGACCAAGCAGTACACTACTATACATGGTAATAATAGATAAGGCTATGCTACATAAGGAAAGATGGTAATGACCGTGGGTAGGGAATGGAAGTACGGATGGAGATAAAGAGCGCAAGGCTGCCGTGAGGCGAACCCTGAGATCTGGATCTGAGATCCATGGAGATGGGAATCTAGATAAATAAGATGTGATATATGGGAGGAGATTAGATCAGATCAGGAGATCTAGGAGGTGGCAGGATTGCTGTGGAGATCCGATGGAGATGAGGGTTAGGGTAGTCTGGGGGTTGTTAACGTGTAACCCTAGAGGTTATGATGTCATAGATGACATCAAGGGTCTGGACGTATCACGTGACTGGTCATGTGATCGGCGTCATGGAGGTCATGTGACGAAAGGAGTGTAGGGAGTAAGGAAAGTGATGAAAAGAGTGTAGAGATAAAAGTTAGTTGCACGCGGTTCATAACAATCATGGTAGTAGTGGTTTAGGGTTGCGAACAACTGGACATGAGGCTTTATGGGGTTGTTCAAGCTCCGTCCGGACTCCGCCCTTCCATTCCAGATTGCCTGCACTAATGGCCTTCATAGGTTCAGGCCTAGAAGGGGGATACTATCATATCCATCGAATCCAGGACTCCAGACTTAACTCTGGATAACTCCAGACACCTTTCCTGTGACCTCTGGCGCGTTCTCGATGAGTCCACATTCCTGACACCCCGGACCTTCTGTATTTAGCATTCCTTGTTCTTAGTGTTATGCTCCATTTTTTGCTTACAGTACATAGCCACTAGCTTCATCCCAGTTCACCCTCCATCCCTGTGCCCACTTAGGAGCACAGCTCTGGTACACTTAGCATCTGCACTCCAAACTATTAGTAAGACCTATATTCTACTCCCGTATATAAAGTCCTCACACTTGTAGTAGATACTCCAGTTTGAATATCGACTTGGACAGTCTCCCAAGCTCACTCTGACCCCCTTGAGTCTCTAAGACTCTCTTCTGAACCAACCTCAGCCTTTGTTGCTTGCAACAAGGCCAATCTGACTTCTTCCACCCATTCCAAAATTACAGGACACCCCCGGAGTTGTGACCAGGGCACACCACATACGGTGAAGCCAAGTCCTGCTCGAACTCTGGAGTTCCAGAGTTACCTCCCAGAGACCCTGGTTCTAACACTACTCCAACATTGTGGTTCCATTGACCCAACTCACTTGCAAGAGTGCTCTGTGGAATTTCTTTGAGGATTATCATAAGTCCTTCCAACATCTCAAGAATGCATTTACTACAGCTCCAGTGCTCATGCAGTGGGACCCTGATGCTCCAATGACAGTTGAGACTGACACCTCTGACTATGCTATCACTAGCATCCTTTTCATTACCTCTGACAATGAACTCCATCCCATTGCATTCTACTTCCACACCCTCTCTGGAGTGGAATTGAACTATGACACTCATGACAAGGAGTTACTGGTGATCTTTGAGACATTCACCTCCTGGCAACATTTCCTAGAAGGTTCCACACACTCCATCAACATAAGTCACAGATCACAAAAATTTGGAATATTTTTCCTCCATGAAATTCCTGATGTGCTGTCAGGCCTGATGGTCAGAGTTCCTCTGTCAATTCAATATGGCAGTCCAATATCACCCTGGTAAGCTCAGAGCTAAACCCAATATGCTGAATGTTTACCCCAAAGAGGGAATAGGGACTTCACTCGTGTCAACCCTGATAACCTCTGGCCCATCTTCACCTTGGAGCAACTCATGACATCCTTGAAAGCCATGCTCTTAGAGACTCTGCTACTCTGGGTCTCTGTCCTACTTGACATCAAACAAGTCTGCTCTGACATCTTGTTTGTCATAGCCGTCCCAGCCCCTATCAACTCCAGCTTCTGAACCCCTACTCCAGACCCCACTCGTCCAACTCCAGACCCCTTCACTCAGACTTCATCTCTTTCATATTGGACTCCATTCTCCTAGTATTGGACTTCCCTTGCTTTCCTTATTTAGTATTCCCTTTATACCTTTGACCCTCTATTCCCTAGTTATGACCCTTAGCCTCATCTCTTAGACCCTTCGCCACACCATATGCTCTCACTACATATGTTCCCTGTCTCCATATACTTTTCTTTTACCCAACGTATCTTACCATACAACCCTCCATTCTTCTGTCCAAATTCTGGACCAGACTTCAGTATATAAGTCTCCTGTATTCCGCTCCTGTACCTTAGTACGAATATCACACTAGTCTCCTCCTGATTCTCATTTGGTCCCCTTCCTTCACTCTTCTGCTCCCTCCTACCCCCCTACGAAATACAAGGACCGAACCTCGGCAAGGGCACAACACATAAGTCCTGCGCCAACATCCTCCCAGATATCCTATCTCCATCCTGTTCTCCGTTCGTCCTCCGACAAACTTCATACTCACCCTCAGACCTCTGACCAGACTTGAGTCCAGAGAACCTGGACTTAACACTGTCCTCCCTCCCTGCTGATCCAGTTATGTCACCCCCCCTCTCCTCCAAGTTGTTAGATGACCCAAAATGGTTCTTAAGTCCTGAAGGCTTCCTCCTAAGGGACAAACACATCTACATCCCTAATGCTGTCAACCTCTGACTCTGACTTCTCCAGACTTTCTATAACCACCCCATTGCAGGCCATTTTGGCCAGAACTGTACCCTGGAGCTCATCTGTTGTGAATATACCTGGCTGGGCATTTAGACATTTGTCAAGGACTATGTATCCTCTTGTACAACATGTTCCTGAGCCAAGGTCCTCTGATATCACTCATATGGACTTCTCAAGCAGCTTCTGGTCCTGGAAAATCCATAGAACTCTATATCTATGGATTTCAACAAGCAGCTCCCACCTTTCTCCAGTTTCACCACCATTCTCATCATCATTGATTGGTTATCAAAGCAAGTCATCTTTGTTCCAACACATGACACAATTACCTTCACTGAGCTAGCTAAGTTGTTTCTCCTCCATGTCTTCTTGAAACATGGAGTTCCCTCCTATGTCACCTCTGATAGAGGCTCTGAGTTCATATCGCACTTCTTCCAGTCTCTAGGTAAAGCTCTTGATATGTGCTCACTTCATTTCGGGATACCACCCTAAAGGAGATGGTCAGACAGAATATGCTAATCAAACCCTCAAGCAGTACCTCAAGACCTATTGCAACTACCAGCAAGACAACTGGTCAGAACTCCTTCTGCTTGCAGAATTCTCCTACAACAATGTGTCTAGTGCTACCACCAGTGTATCTCCCTTCTTCACTAATAAGGGCTACCATCCAAACCTCTCTGTCCACTCTGATACCACCCTCATCTCCTCTATAGCCCAATCTTATATCACAGACTTGGATCAACTCCACAAGTTCCTCTGATTGGAGATGCTAGAAGCACAAAAACACTACCAAGGACTAGTGAATGTGAGATGATCTCTGGCTCTGAACTTTGTCATTGGAGATCAGGTATACCTCAAAGTGAAATACCTCCAATCTACTAGACCCTCCAAGAAACTCTCCAAAAAATACTTAGGATCTTTCACTATTATTGCTAAGCCTGGTTCACATTCATTTACCCTACATTTACCTGACTCTATGAAATCCATACACCCAGTTTTTCATGTCTCACAGTTAGAACCCTGTACTCTGAACTCCATTCCAAACCAAGTCCAACCTCTGCCATCTCTGATTGAGGTTGGTGGAGAACCTGAGTATGAGATCACAGAGATCCTAGACTCCAAGATTGACCAGAGAAGGTGTCACTGCCAACTCCTGTACTTGATGCATTGGCTCAGGTATGAAGAAACTGATGATGAGACCTCCTGATTATTAGCTACAGAGTTAGGTCATACTTCAGACTTAGTTGTGAACTTCTATCAGAGGTACCCCAACAAGTCCGGACCTTTTTCTTCCTAAGTACTTACTTTGTTCCTTTCCTTATTCACTCCTTGTTCCAATTCAGACTTTGCTCATTTAAATGAAAAAGACAAAATAAAAACATTTCTATTTACAGGGCCCCCAGTTCCTCTGGATCCTCCTTCATCTCCATCTCCACCTCCATCTCCACCTCCACCTCCTCTATTTCCTCTACTCCCTTCATCTGGATCTCCGTCTCCACCCTCTCTACCTCTGGGTCCACCCTTGTCTGTGTCTCCACCTCCTCATATCTACACCCCCTTGCCCACATCCCCATGACCTCCTCTCGGAACATCCTCAGCTCTTCCTAAACCCCAGCCACTTCCTCTTGCAGAGGTGCAAAGCCCCCAGCAATAAGGCCAAGTGACCCCATGACCTTTGTAAGAAGGGCTATGAGGACACCTGGGGTAGAGTAGGGAGGAGCTGGGACCATGACCTTTACCCAGGCCTTCTTGCAAGGTGCTGGGCAGTCTTCCTCATCCTCCTTGTCTGCCTCCTTGTCCTTATCCAGGGCCTCCTATCATTTGCAGATAAGGTGGCCATGTGTGCACACATAGCAGGATCTCCCCTTCAACCCCTGTTACAGGGGCTGACACTCTTCACCCTGCTGTATGCATTGCATGCGTGGGGTCCATCCAGAGTTGGTGGCCTCATGTCCCTGCTTTGGGGCCTGAGTTGATACTGACAGCCTGCCTTTGTTCCCCTCTTCCTCACTGGGAAACTTGATTATATCATCCTATGGATCTCTGTTAGCCTCATCTGATGTCTGATGAAAGGGGCACACACCTTGTCCCAACCTGTTACCCTCACCTTCCCCTTTTCCTTCACATGAGCCTCCTCCTGGTCCTTTTGCACCCTCTTGAGGTGCTCCTCCCAGATCACCTTGGTGCATTCCTCTGCTACCTTTCTGCACTCAGTGTGTTTATGCTCAACCTTCTCTGCTTGTTCCTTGCATTCACACTCTTCATGTGTGATCCACTCAGCCTTCTCCCTTGTGCAATGTTCCTCTACAGCTTTCTCCTCATCATGGTGATGTTGCATCACCTGAGGCTGTGACATGAGCTGGGTGATCTGGTTGTTGATTTTGCTGACAGTAGGCATGATGATTTCAGGGGGGATTGGTATGCAAGATGATGTTAGATTGTGGTTAGAAGACAGAACCATGCTATGTGAGATGTGACTTGTGGACCATTTCAAACTCTAACATGCAGATGTCATGTGACCTCCACCTGGTCTTTTCTCTGGTCCAAACTTAGCTGGCCTTGAGGGCTTGACCTTAACAGGGGAGCACTATTATTGTTGTTGCATATTGCATGTGTGCCTTATTACAAATGTAGTGTGGTCATAGAGCCACCATGATTACATAATCATGGACTACCTTTGGACTGTACTACATCCTCTACCATAATACAACTATAATGACTTTTTCCACCTATTGGGCTATTGGGTATCCTTTTGGATCACTCCTCACCTTTCTTGCGCTAAAAGGTTATGAGCCCCAAGTGTGCTCATTAGCCCACTCACCAACCTAGGCATTCCCCATGGCTTGGCTTGATAAAGATGAGGTCTTGGAGCTTAGGCCGGATGGCAGGAATTGGTTGGCATGGCACAAGAAAGTTATCAGGACTATTGAGGATCACAGGAATATCTTGCCAGTACAGCCACAAACATGAACCATCAGTCTGAGACAATGACGCAATTCATTGTCACTTTGAGTTTGCCAGACTCAATATTAATTTCAGTTTATTATCTCAGAACAGTGCAAAAGTTTTGGGAATACCTTACACAACAGTTTGACAAGACTGTGGTAGCTATGAAAACAGCTACAGGAAAGTTTAAGGTACCTGACAAGGCTGTACCAATGCCAAGGCAGTTCAGCAGCACCTGTCAGAGGTGTGGTGAGGTTGGTTACAAGGCATGGGAATGCTGAGAGGCCAAGGGACCAGGTCATGGGACCAGTATGGTTGAGAGAGCAGGCAGTGAGGGTGAGAGGGCTGAGGATGTCAGCTGGCAAGAAGCTGGAGCCAAGAAGGCTGCTGGCATGGGCCATGATGACATAGACAGTTGGAGTGACAGTGGTGACACTGAGGTCAGCCATATGCATGAGTTCATTGAGGAAGCCAGCTGGGACCATGAGGAGGTCACAGATACTGAAGGGAAACCCCTGGTGAGTGAGTGCACTTGCATTAGAAATGGAGACACACTGGACACTGTTAGCATGTCACTCAAAGGGAAGTGATGTGATTGGTTGGCAACCGATGACACTGACAGTGCTGGGTTGCAGTAGGATACTGGCAGCCCAAGCGACAAGGACAATGGACCAGGGAACATGACAGAGGACCCTGGGAACACACTGGGTGATAACAAACATCATCCAGATGCATCCACAGAGCCACCTGTCACTGCTGTGAGTGCAGGGGTGGCTAGTGCAATCAGACAGGCCATGGAGAGTGCTGCCAATGCAAGTGGCATACCAGGTGGGCGACCTGTCACTGCTGTAAGTGCAGGGGTGGCCAGTTGGGTCCAATGGGTTGAGACTGTGATACTGGAAGTCAGCAGTCATCCTAATGAATTGGGCAACTGGGCAGATGGACTGTGGATGCTGATGACTGGAGGTAGAACTCTGGTCAGTGTGGTCAAGGACCAACCAGCAGGTGGGTACACTCATGATATAAACAGATATGCACCAGCAATACCAATGGAGTCTCCCAACTGCACAAAAAATACACTTCTGGACCCTTGCAACAAACCCAGGGACTGGGCCTAGGTCTTGAAGGTAGAGCTGGAGGTGGAGCATATGTCACAATGCCACACCATGCAGATTGAGGGGGCGAGATGGTCCATGTGCTGAGCCCATATGCAATCTGTGACAGTGGGTGAGGAAAGTCATCAGTGCATAGCAGTGGATGATAACAGCATATCAGTGGACCTGCCACAACTCCCTAAGCCATGCAAGCCACCTGATGATGCTGCAAATAGATTGGTCGACCCCTTGAGCATTGAGCTCAAAGGGGAGAGTGGTGACTGGCAGCTGAGTTGTGAGCTGTGATGCACAATGTTATATCCATCGAATCCGGTACTCCGGACTCAACTCCGGACAACTCCGGACACCTTTCCTGCGACCTCCGGTGCGTTCTCGATGAGTCCGCATTCCTGACACCCCAGACCCTCTGTATTTAGCATTCCTTGTTCTTAGTGTTACACTCCATTCTTCACTTACAGTACATAGCCACTAGCTTCGCCCCAGTTCACCCCCCGTCCCTGTGCCCGCTTAGGAGCACAGCTCCGGTATACCTAGCATCCGCACTCCGGACTATTAGTAAGACCTATGTTCTACTCCCGTATATAAAGTTCCCGCACTTGTAGTAGATACTCCAGTTTGAATATCGACTTGGACAGTCTCCCAAGCTCACTCTGACCCCCTTGAGTCTCTAAGACTCTCTTCTGAACCATCCTTGGCCTTGTTGCTTGCAACAAGACCAATCCGACTTCTTCCGCCCATTCTGAAATTACAGGACACCCCCAGAGTTGTGACAAGGGCGCACCACATACGGTGAAGCCAAGTCCTGCTCGAACTCCGGAGTTCCAGAGTTACCTCCCAGAGATCCCAGTTCTAACACACAAGCAGCGAGATGCCGTGCAAAAGGTCAGGACAGGCATGTGAATGACTAGAGCAGCAGGTTGAGAAAGACTCACCTGTGCAAGTTATTGCAGATAGCACTGAGCAGACAGCACTGAGCAGACCCTAGCACTGTT
Organism: Pulveroboletus cf. viridisquamosus; assembly: GCA_038090515.1. NCBI lineage: Eukaryota > Fungi > Basidiomycota > Agaricomycetes > Boletales > Boletaceae > Pulveroboletus > Pulveroboletus cf. viridisquamosus. Next base: position 824 of record JBBPMX010000158.1, on the reverse strand, counting down.
TGACAGGCCTGTCACTGTTACCAAGGATGACCCCAACATTGGCAACCCTGATGACACAATTGGCGATGTCATCAGTCCACCCAACCCACACGAGGCACCTGCACAGTGAGGAAGCGAGTCCCTGAGTGTTGAGCTCAAAAGAGGGTGGTCAGTACTGGCAAGCTACAATGTTGGACTTACCTGCGGCATAACACCCACTCAGAAAATGTCGAAAGGTGTTGAGGAAGCTGCAAATGGATCAGTGAGAGCCATGTGACAATGCTGCAAGTCCATGGGCCCCATCCATCTTTACGAGTGTGACCAGACTGAGTAGGCTGGGTGTGGCCCACACTGATGCATACACCCAGACCAAGTGGGGTGAGTATGACACACCCTGATGCTATCATATCCATCAACCCAGACCTCTGGATCCAACTCCAGATCCAACTCTGGACTACTTTTCCTGTGACCTCTGGTGCATTCTTGACGAGTTTGTATCCCTAACACTCTGGATACTCTATATTTAGTATTCCTTGTTCTTATTGTTACATTCCATTCTTTGCTTATAGTACATAGTCACTAGCCCTGCCTCCAGTCATCCTCCATTCCTGTGCTCTGCTTAGGAGCACAGCTCTGGTACACTTAGCATCTGTTCTCTGGACTCTGACTAACACTTATGTTTTGCATCTGTATATATGTAAGTCTTCACACTTCTGTCATACAGTGACTCACAAAATTGTCCCAATGTTTCGCATATTTTGATTGTTTATTAAATAACTTCTGAACACAAACAGATATCAACAAAGTGTCAGTGTATGAATGGAACTACCGACTCAGGGCTAACT
>JBBPMX010000157.1:0-22303 GCA_038090515.1 Pulveroboletus cf. viridisquamosus | reverse complement strand
ATAGGAATGTACTAACCTGAGATCCTGTTGGTCGTAGTGACCTTGGACCTCGGTCTCGGAACCATAGATATCCACCTCATCATCGGTATCCCAGGAGGTGGATGGAGCAGCCATAATGTGGTGCTTTCAGGATTTCTTCGAGGAACTAGACGGGAGCCTCACAGCAGGGGCGATATAAGTGGAGGAAAAAGAGGCAGGGGCATCAGGCATAGTAATAGCCTCTGGCTCATAGGACGTGGACAACAATAAAGAAGGGCTGGACAAATCAAGACGTTCGAGGAGGGGGTGCACCAGATCAAGGGATCGGATAGTCTCAGCAGTGGGCTGGATCTCAAGCCAATGGGCGAGATCAAAAGCCTTGGTTATTGAATCAAAGGCAGGAGGCCCTTGAGTTCCTTGGTACCACTGGGCAGGCTGGTGAGCAGCAATGCGTGGATCAACTACAGGAGAAGAGAAAACGTAGGCTGGCGCTACAGCAACTGATGCAAACTGCGTCTCATCCTCCACAAAAGAGAGGTGATTGTGCTTAGCAGCCTTGCCAGCACGCTTTCCACGAGGTCGTTTCTTCCCCTTCTTATCTGCGCTGTCATCCTCCTGCTGCCCAGAAGGCACTGGAGAAGACTGCTGCTGAGACTTGAAGGAGGGATTACCCTCTCCCTTGTGCTTGACAGCGCTGATCTTCTGGGCCTGTTGGGTCCCAGAGGCATGATCTTTGCCACCCATAGCAGAGCGTTGCTCCCAAGAGAGTGTGGCAGCAGCTATGATTTCCTCGACAGTAGGTGGAACAGGGTTCCCTTTTGTGTCCTTCTTTTGTGCAAGCATCTGTGCAACCACATCCATATTTGCAGGTAGTTTCGACATAAGGATCATAGCTTGGATTTTCTCAGGTACTTCGTACTCCACACTCACCAGTTTGGCATAGTGGTTCTGGATACACTGGAGAGCATTTCCAGGATGCGAGTTGGGAGGAATAGTGGTGTCCATCATGGCCTTGAAGTCCCCATAGACCTGGGGAAGGCCAGCAGATGCAAAGTCGGCCTTGAGAGCCTTAATGAGGTCTTTAGCAACGGTCTGAGAGGAGTACTTCTGCTGAAGGATTGACGACATAGTCATCAACATAGAGCCAGCGATGCGGGAATTGGCCTCGTGCCACTTGATGTAATAGTTCTGGATCTCGCTATCGAAGTCATCTCCAGAAGGAGGGGTGTCAGGCTCAGGGAAGTCAATACACCACATACACCCGAGTGACTGTGTATAGGCAGCGATGGAAGGCCACCAAGTAGCCCAGTTGGTGCCAGTGAATATAGGGACACGAGCAGTGGCGATATTCGAAGACATGGTAGTTCTATGGTAGATGAAGTGCATCAGAATGACATAGTTTCCCCATAGTATCTAGCATAGTGCAGCCATAAGTGGTGCAATCTGATGCTAGAGTCATGCTCAAGCTTTAGATGCAGCATGGTGGGAGTAAGCCCATCAGCGCAAACTAACGTTCGACAGCACATGATGAGTATCAGGTGCAGCCAGAAAAACCAGCGCACCGTGGTTCGGCGCGACTCAGGTTAACAGCACAAACTGGTACTCTATTATACACAATGTAATAGTATAGCCATAAGTACCAGTGTGCCAAGGTCTGGCTCGACTCAGGTAAATGGTACTAACTATGCAGCCAGAAATACCAGCACACCACGGTTTGGCGCAACTCAGGTAAACAGTGCAAAACTACTACATTGTTTGTGCGTCGAGCTAAAGCTCTATGCATCCAGGTTTAGCCAGATCAACTCAATCGCAGCCATAAAGGCGCTGTATGAGGATCTGCTGCTGAGCCAGGGCTCATAACCTGTTGAACAGGACCCTAGTAGCTACAGAGGATGGCTAATAGGACTCACATAGAGGGGCTTGAGGAGGTTGAGACGCTCTCAGCTGATGGTTACGAGTCAAGAGACTTATTCAAACTCAGTAGTCTGAGTGTGAAACTGTAGGTACATGATTACATAAGACTACCATAAAAGGTAACTAAGTGTGTACTACAGTAAAAGGGTATTGAATGAGTTACACTCGTTCAACATACAGTGCATGTGATTACCTTGTATCACATGCGCTCGTAAGTACGTAATCAGGGGTTATTACCCTTTTTAGTATCTACAGGGGCTATTGCCCCTTACACCCTCCCCCAGTAGAGCCAGCAGTGGCTTGGAAAGAGAGAAAGCACAATTAATATATATTCAAGGTAAAGTGAGCATGAGATAAATGTAAATATGTGAACATGATATGTTGAGATGATCGAGATATGGGAGCAATTGAGGGCAGCAGATACTAAACGGAAATGGAACTGGAACGGCAGGAACGAGTGAAATAAACAAAACAAAAAAAAGAAAAAAAACGAGTGAGAGTTGAATCTCGCGTGAGTCCCGACGAGGGAGGCCAATCACATCCGTGACCGGTCCTCCTCGAGTTCGCTGTTCTCGAAGTGGTCTTGCTGCATGGGGGAACCTCCCCCATCGGCATTGCCACAGTGAACGTGAGGCACGTCGTATGTTGCGATGGCCTCGCTGAATCGCTGGAGGAGGGATGAGTCCCTCAGGACGTCGGGATGAGTGACCAAGGGAGGCACGTCCTCCGGGGAAACCTCGACCTGATGAACCTCCTGCTCATACCACTCCAAGGAGCGGCCGAGAGACTTGTTGGTGACCTCGGCCCTGAGGTCAGTCTTTAAGGGACCATAGAGGTCCCAGGTGGTGGCATTCTCATCGCCTCCAGCAAACTCAATGTGCTCGAGCATCTCTCGAGCGCATTGACAAGTCCATTGAACGGCATCGTCAGCGATGTGGGGGGTGACCCCATTTGCAGCCAAGTATGCTGCGATGTCTGCAAGGGTGGCTCCCTTGTGGAAGCCACTGGCCCAGATAGACTTGCGTCCCTGGGCAGGTCCGACCTCAGCCCAGTCGAGAAAGGACTTGTATTGCCCAGGTACGATGAGGAGATGGGTGAGGCCACATTGCCACACCATTCGGTCGACGTGCCCTCGGGGCACAGGCGTGAGTCGGTCCAGGAGGAGGAGGCCCCTCATCTGGCGTTGAGTGGGAGCATTCAGCTCCGAGTCAGGATCGTCCGGGACGATGGGGGTGCCAGTGGCCCCAGGGAAGACCTTCCGGATTGTCCAGCACTGGTCGTTGGTGGGGCACTTACGCTGCCACCATTCGACGTAGTTGATCCATACCCCATCAGGGGCGTCAAACGATGGAGCATTGCGAGGGAGGAGGGGCCTTTTCCCCAACAGGATGATTGGGCCTTGTGATCGGCCCTTGGAGGAGCTACCCCTCTTCTGGGTAGCAGTGGATGAGGACCCTGACGGCTGGTCTGTGATGCGCGATATGAGGGGCACACTGGAGCTCTGCTCCCGAGTAGGTGGAGCAACGTGCTCCTGCAGGGTCGTGGCACCTCCCTTGATGCTAGTCGAGGTAGCGGTGGCTGGACTGGACATGATGCGCTCCTTGAGCGCTGGGGCGGCGGGCGGTGGTGCTGTCTCAGCAGGCTGGGCACCTGCATCCTTGGAGGCTTGGGCTGCCTCCTTCATGGCCTCTTTCTTTTTCTTGGCCTTTTCGGAGGCTCACACGGGGGCCTCCATTCCTTCATAATGGCGTGCAGTACTTTGCTGGTGCCCAAGTCATGGTGCTTCCTCCAGAGATGGAGGAAGATGAGCAGATCCTGCACCTGCTTGAGGTGAGGGGCTTTCCCCTCTTGTTCATTTTGCGCCCTGGCAAACAGGGTGTGGACACTATTTCCAGTGTTGTAAAGGCAGATGGGGCCCATGATGCCCCTGTCCATTCGGACAGTGAAGGCGGTAGACCGCCGAGGAGGAGTGGGGGGATGGATCCCCTTCGAGATGTTTCAAAGGGAAGCCTCGAGAGGCTCCCCTTGGTATGCGTAGAGGTTTCTCTCTATTCTGATGAAAAGGGTGTGCACACCCTTGGAGTCGATGGCGTCCCCTAGGATGAGGACACCCTGGGGAAACTCCGACCTGGTGAATTCGGGGAAGAGGTTCCCCTGGACAAGCGGTGGTGGAGCAGGCTCGTCTACAATCATGTCCTTGTAGGGGAGGATGGGAGGTAGCTCGGGGAGGGGAGAGATTGCTCTCTCCTTCCCCTTGCGAGAAGGAACTGCAGGCAGAGCCTGCGCGGGAAGCAGAAGGGGGGGAGCGTCAGGACCTGCCTGCACCCTCCCCCCGAAAGAAGGAGCTGGTGGCTGGGGAGCCACCATGAGAGGAACAGGAGGGGGAGCACCAGAGGTGCTACCTGAGGATGTGGCAAGGGCATCATGCAGACGGGCGATTTCGTCGCATGCCTCCGCAAGTGAGAAGTGGAGGTTGCGACAGTCGCGTTGGAGGTGGTCGACGCAACCTACCAAGTCAGTGTATGCGTCGCACCAACATAGACAAGCTATGTCGTCAGCGAGGTCAGGGATGGCCTTGGGAATACCATCTGCATTGACGGCCATGGCAGCACTGAGGTGCAACACATAGGTGTTACAGGCCTCGCAGTCACGTTCGTGATGGAGGGTGGGCAAGTGGGGGTGGGAGATCCACCGCCCAGGGGACAGACGACGACAATGCTTGTCGCGATGAGTGTCGCACACAGGTGATGAGGAAGGGGCCCTGGAGGCCTCGGCAGATTCGAGAATCGACGGATCCTCCTCCACACTAGCGCAAGGAGTGTCCTCGACCCTCCTTTCCATGGCTGAAGCCATTTCTTGGGCTTCTACCAGGTGGTTCTCCTGCTTTTCCTTCAGGTGCAAGCTCTGTCGCGGTACTTCGCTGATGGCAGTGAGCTTCAGCTCTTGCCATCAGTCGAGGGGGAGATCATCCCCCTCTGGATCTAACCGGGTGTCGGCACTTGCCTAGTCCGGTTCTTCATCGGAGGCTGTATTGCCCCCTTCACTCTCGTAGTAGCAAGACAGGCAGTCCACTATGAGGTTCTCAGAACCCTTCACGTAGACGATGGTAGCGTCAAACCGCGACAGGTAGTCAACCCATCTGACTTGCCTACCAGACAGCTTACGCTGCGTCTTGAGGTAGCTGAGTGCCTCATGATCAGTTACGATCGTGAATTTGAAGCCGAGGAGTTTATCCTCCCATTTGAGGAGTCCCTCAATTATGGCAAGCGTTTCCCGCTCAAATGTTTGGTAATTTTACTGAGCATCACTCAGCTTTTTTGAAATGAAGCCTGCGGGCCTACATGTCTTCCAGTCGGGCCCTTGCCCATATAGTGCACCCACCCCGTACAGGGATGTGTCGCACACAAGCCATATAGGCTCATTCTTCCTCGGGTTGATTGGCCTGAGGATAGGGAATTTACATGCCAGATCCTTAATGATCTGGAAACACCGGTCATGGATTTCTCTCCACTGGAACGGATGTCCATTCTGTTGTATCCCGGTCAGCGGTGTAGTATATGCTGACACGTCTGGCATGAACTGTGCCAGGTATTCCACCAGTCCAATGAACTGTTGGACCTTGTTCAGCGAGTGAGGGGTTCTCCAGTTCTGGATGCAGGACATTTTGTCCTTATTGGCATGTACGCCCTTCTGGTCAATTAAATGACCGAGGCAATCTAGCCTCTCGGTGTATAGGTCGCACTTCTCCTCAAGGTAGAAGTCGGCCTTCACCAGTGTTTCAAACACAATCTGGAGGTGCCATTCATGGTCCTCCAATGTGTCACTATAGACGAATATATCGTCCAGATAGACGTATACAAAGTGTCTGATGTGATCTCAGAAGATCACTGTCATTAGACGTTGGAACATTGCGGAGGCATTGCAGTCCCCCTGCTGCATGACCTGGCTGATGAAGGTCCCATATATGGTGGAGAAGGCCATCTTCCAGATGTCCTCTGGCTCCACCTGGACCTGTTCATACACGTTGGACAGGTCAATCTTTGAGCGATACTTCGCTCGGGCCACATCCATTCGGATCTGGTCCTGATCCGGGAAGGGCGTTATGTCCTTCACCATATTATCATTTCTCTTGCGGCAGTCTATGACTGTCCGTAATTTTCCACTCTTCTTTGGGATGCACAGCATCAGGGCAGCCTGTGGGACGCTCTTCATTACCTACCAGCCCGCAGTGGTGTATAGTCGGATTTTATCCAAAAGTTGCTGCTTCAGCGCGTCTGCACAGCATGGAAGGTGGTAAGCATATTGCTTACTTTCGTCGATGAGCAGGATTTGGTGGTTCACCTCCCGCAGTGGGGGGAGCGCTTGTTTCACTCCTCCCAGTCGACTTTTGTATTTCTGGAACCATTGGTTCCGTAGGTGATGTATATCCTCCTCACGTAATCTCATGACTGCGAGCTGCAGTCGTTTTTCGTTCAAGTTTTTTAATTTTGTAGTTTTTATACTACTCCCCCTCCCCTCCTTCGAGCCCTCACAAGGTGTTGACACCATTGTAGGGTGTGAGAGTCAGTGGGAGATCGGGGCGGTGCTGGGGCGACGGATGCCCCTAGCACCGGACAAGGATTTGTCCAGAAGGGGGATGGTAGTGCCCCCCACAATCCACAAGTTAGATGCGAAGTTGACAACGGCGCAGTGTTGTCGTAGGAAGGGTATCCCCAGGATACAATCATAGCGATCGATGTTAGCTACATCAAAATATGTGCGGACAGCAAATTCACCAATAACAACAGAAGATTCACTCCCATGGGTGATCTTCGAGCGGCTGCCTATGCAGCCCAGTTGCAGCATGAGCTGTTGTGTGAGGGGGTATACCTCCATCCGGGTGACCTTTGCAAATGTGGGGCTCACGAAATTGCCAGTACTACCGGTGTCGATCATCATGTAGGCCGGACACCCATTGATGGTGATCCGGGCTGTCGCACACGCATGTAGTGCCAGTGCGATCACTAGTCAACTACCGGGGTTATCCCCAGGCCCCATCCGTGTATGCATTGCATACCTGAAGGAACGGGGGTGAACCTCCCCCATTGCACTTTGTGTGCTACATCGAGTGCGGCCAACCACACCTGTGTGAGATCAGGTGGTCCGTCCCGTGGGATGACCATCGACCCATGTGCAGTCTTGACCACTAGGTCATCCAGATACATCCTGATCCGGAGTGGGGATCACTCTATGAGCTCCTCTACGATGATATCGTATGATGTGGTGACCTCCCGCCCGGTAAATGAGGCATGTGGGCATGCCCGTACTGCCTTGGATCTGAGGTTCCAAGCGAGGAACACTTGGTATCCCTCAAAAATGCGAATTTGTTTCGCAAGTTCAGCTATTGCTGCACGGACATGGTCGATATCAAGGCTGTGCCCTGTCATTTGTGCGCGATCACACTCATCCCAGCCCCAGTTGTACTCCCGTCAAGCATGCTCCAATGGGTATGACTGGGCTGTGCTCAGTGAGGGATCTCCCTCGTCAATGTCGGCCATGATATGGGCGATACATCACTGACATTCGAGGCAGTCACTGCTCTCATGGATCACCCTGTATATCAGGGACCATGTCCATCTCGGCTGGGGGTCCTCATCCCCTTGTAGCCCAAGGCCCGAAGGGGGTGAATCCCCACTGGTGATCTCCATCACCATGCACCACACAGACTGGTCGTTGTCCAGTGGGTCGTGCATAGCACCCAAGAAGGCGACGGGTTCGTTGTCCTCTTGGATGTCTGAGCACTCCGAATATAGCTCGAAGCGGTCATCAACCGCTCGGCCTTCATCGGCAGGGTCGTCATCGACCCCCTCAGTAGCCTCCACTATGTGCTCAGGGTCGACAGGGGCTGCTGCCTCATTGTCGTGTTCAGTGCCAATACTGCCAGTCGGGGGCTCATCCCCTTCGTCTTCTTGTATGTCTACAGCGTACAGTCACAGCTTTCCCACTGGTGGTAGGTCTCTCTGTGGTTGATCGCACTGGTTGGCCATATGGCCTTCCTTACCACAACGGAAGCAGGTGATACCCTGCACTTTCCCCTTATCCGGCGGTTGATACCATCCTTTCGTCTGGGTTGTCGGACCCTTTGACTGGGGAGCACCCACTCCTGCCTTGCCTGGACTTACAGCTTTGGGCAAGTCAGCTGTCCTTTGATGGAATAGCATGTTACCACGATGCATGAATTTGTGCATGTCACCTGAGGTCCCGTCAACCCTCTTTCCCTGTGGGTACGAACCACTTCGTCCTTAGGAGGTTTTCCCCCCAGAGCCAAAGTGGCTCGTTCTCATATGCAGGCTGATAGCCTTCTGGGCAGTTTCCATCCACCAGACCTCCTCGAGGATTTCCTCAATGCTAGAATGCTCAGCAGATATACTGCGAGCCTCGAAGATACTACAGATAATTGTATGGGGCAACCCACGGAGGAACTTCCTCCTGAATGAATAATCGTCCGGGGGCTGCACCATCCGGTATGCACGATGCCTGAGGTCGTTGTAGAAGGTGAGGGCCCCCTTCTCGGGGGAAAATCTCGTGTGGTCGTACTGGTCCACTGCGTTCTGCACTGAGGCCTCATGCACAAAGCATTTAAACAGCCCGGTGATCAGGTCCTTGAAGGACCAGAACCGGGTTGTTCAATCCGGTGATTTGACCTCCTGGTCGTACCACTGGGAGGCTAGGTCCTCCAAGTACAACCCTGTGTATAGTACACGATCTTTGTCGTGATCCAGTCTGGTGACCTTGAACATACGGAAGTACTTCAACAACTGGCTCAGCCAGTCATCGAACTTCTCAAGGTCGTCCTGACCTCCGTACTTCCCTGGTTTGGGTGGATTCATCGCTGTTGTGAACTGTGAAGAGCACACACCACCAGCCTTGGCTTCACAGGCTATTACTGAGCCTGGCAAGGTAAGAAGGAAGAAGACGAGCTCACGGGCACTAATCACCCATAAGGTAGTGGGAAGACAAGTGGTCAAAGCTGGGGATGCCAGCTGAGACACTTGGGTTTATATAGTACAGAGAGCAGCGCATGGACCATAGGGTCTGTGGGATAAACTACTATACATGGCTAGTACAAGTACACGACTGTGAGAGAGTTCCCACCAGGGTTAACGGAGATTAAAGGGGCGTGCCTACCATGAGGCATGACATCATATGATGTCATAGTCTAGGCCTGGTCATGTGATGGGTCACGTGACAAGAAAGGAAAGGGGGCATGAAGATGGTTTGTAACATTACCCCCCTTTGCTACGACTCAAGTTCCAGATGAGTCGTTGCAAATGGAGTACCAGCTTCAGGGCCATAAACAGTGAACAGGTGGTTCAGTTTGTCGAGAGTGAGACTGCGCATCAGGCGAGGGGCAGACGGAGAGGCGTGATGGAAGGCGTCGACTACGTCCTTTGCATTGTCCAGATGGGAAGCCGGTTCTCACATGTCGTCCATCTCATCATACCCCTTCCAGCGAACGCGATATTCCAATTTTCCCCGTTTCAAGCGGGAGACAACGACTGCCTCAACCTCGTATTCAGGGTGGCCTTCTTCCAAGACCTTGATCGTGTCAGGGCGAGAGATCGGCTGACCAGGCAGCAGGGATCGGTAGGGCTTCACCTTTGATACGTTCACAACCGGGTGAATCTTGAATGATGTGGGGAGGTGCAGTTCAACTGCATTTGGAAGAACGTGTGTGACTTCATAGGGCCCGAGCCATCGTTGTGTTAATTTACGGGCGGTATATGGCAATTTCAAATTGTCCATGCTGAGCCACACCTTGTCTCCAGGGGCGTACTCAGGAGATTCCGTTCTAGCAGAATCTTGATTGCATGACATACGCTCATGGGTACATTCCAGCGCTTCCTGCACCTCTGTGTGCATGCGCCCTGTAGCGGCATGGAAGCTTCCTGCCAGGGTTTCCGAGGAACCCTCAAAGCCCATTCTAGGGGAGTAGTTCCGAGTGATGGCGAAGGGGGAGGAACTGATCGATGAGGAGAGGGAATTATTGTGATGGAACTGTGTGAGCTTGAGGTATTCCAGCCACCTGTCCTGTTGTCTGGCAACGTACGCTTGCAAGTATTGTTCCATTTCCCAATTAATGTGTTCAGTTTGTCTGTCTGTCTGTGGATGGTAGGCTGTGGACAGCTTCTGCTCAATGCCCAATAGTTTACACAGTTCTGTCGTGAAGGTGGACATGAACTGGGGGCCCCGATCTGATACTATTGTTCTAGGGATGCCATGTTGCAACCATACATGATCGCGAAATATTTTAGCTAATTCGAGAGAGGAAATAGTCTTTGAACAGGGTATGTAAACAACTTCTTTGGAAAATCAATCGACAATAACACAAACGGAGTTGAACTTGTCGACTTCTGGTAATCCAGTTATGAAGTCTATTGAGATATCTTCCCATGGGCAGCTTGCTGCTGGGAGAGGTTGGATTTTTCCTGCCGGTGCTTTAGACGAACCCTTCGTGAGGGCGCACATGTAGCAGTGGTTTACATAAGCTATAATGTCCTTCCGCATTTGCAGCCAAATAAAGAAACAATTTATGGTGTGATAGGTACAGGCTTGCCTGTTGTGACCCCCCAGGGGATCATCATGACACGTTTTAAGGATCTTGGCGTGAATAGAAGGTGGAACATAAATTCGGCCGGTGAAGTCATGGAGGTAGACCTCCTTTTCTGTATCGTATGAATAATTAAGAACGTCATTTATATGTTTTGATTCTTTTTGTATTTTTTGTAGTAAAGGCGATTCTAAGGTAACGTTTTTTATAAATAATTCGGCGGGTAATACTGTGACATTCTTATTTAGATTCTTGACCGTGTCACCATGGTCGGGTCGGCGGGAGAGAGGATCAGCACGGTTTAGTGACCCTGGACAGTATATAAATTCGAGGTTGAATTCCTGGAGAAGTGCATGCCACCTTGCCTGTCTTCCTGATAAGGTCTGGGGCTTTTTCCAGTATTCCAGGTTTTTATGGTCTGTCCAGACCTTGAATCGTTCTCATCCGATAAGATAATGTCGCCATTCTTTGAGGGTGCAAATAACCACCATCAATTCTTTGTTGTAGATGGGGTAGTTGTGCTTGGTTGCATCGAAGGAATGGGACAAGAATGCGCAGGGACGCCATTGCCCATCTTCGCATTCCTGCCAGAGGATTGCTCCGGTTGCAATGTCCGATGCGTCCGTTTCAATGTGCATTTGTCACGTACTATCCGGGTATGCGAGGAGGGGTGCTTCCGTGAATTTCTTTTTGAGAGTGAGGAAGGCCGCTTGTTCGGTGTCGCCCCACCGGAAAGGGGTGTCTTTCTTTGTGAGGTCGTTCAACGGCCATGTGATTTCTGCGAACTGATCAATGAATTTACGATAATAGTTACATAGTCCTAAGAACGCCTGGACTTGTTTAAGGCATGTTGGTTCTGGCCAATCGGTGATGGCTTGTGTTTTCTTTTCTTGCATTTCGACGCCGTTCTTGGAGATGTTCATCCCAAGGAACTTGACCTTGACCTTCAAAAATGAGCATTTTTCTGGTTTGATATATAAATCGTTCTCTCGGAGACGTTGTAGTACTTCGCGGACTAGCACTTCATGTTCTTCTTTTGTTTTCTTTTTGGTGAATATCATCATGTCGTCCATATAAATAATGAGGAATGCATATTGATCTGAAAAGATATCGTTCATCATATTCTGGAAAGTCAGGGGTGAGTTGGTTAGCCCGAAATACATGACTGTTGGTTCGTAGGCCCCAATTGGCGTTACAAATGCTGCTTTCCATTCATCACCTTCTTTGATGCGGACATTGTTGTATCCACAGCGTAGATCCATTGCTGTGAACATATCTGTGCCTTTGAGGCAGTCTATAAGTTGTGAAATGAGTGGTAAGGGGTATGCATTCTTGATGGTCCCCTCATTTAAATATCTATAGTCCATAACAAGGTGCTTTTTACTGTCCTTCTTTGGGATAAAGAATACCAGGGACGTTTGAGGCAACTTGCTTGGTCAGAGATAGCCCTTCTTGACTTCCTTGTCGATGAAAGTCCGTACTTCTTCCAACTCCATGTCGGATAGCGGGATAACTCTCCCCTTCCTTGGAACGAAGTCGGGCTTGAGATTGATGGCATGATCCCAATGCTTCCATAAGGGCATACGATTGAATTCCTGCTCCGAAAAAACGTCCAAAAAGTCATGATAAGCAGCTGGTACTTTTTCAGCGACCCCATCTTCGATTACTCAAAGCTTGAATCCGAAATACCCATCCTGTTGTTGCTTGTAATTGTCGCAATCTTCTGTGCAATGGGTAAAGGTGAGTTTCTTTTCGATCCAGTCAATTTCCGGGTTGTGGTGTGTGAGCCAGTCATATCCAATAATCATTTGATTCGAGCCCAGCTCGACAATGAAAGTGTTGATTTTTTCATGGTGGTCTTGCAACACTGCAATGAGCTCAACCTGATGAGTAACCTTTCCGGCCTTGCCCGGAGTACCGTCGGCATTAAATACTTGGATTTGTTGTACAAGGGGGATCATATCGACTTTGTTTTTGGTGCATCATTTGCGGTCGATGAAGGTATTGACGGCGCTGCTATCAATTAGTGCTTTTATATTATCATCTTTTTGTGTTTGACCTGTGGAGTAGAGGACAGCAATGTCCACCATGAATTCTCCATCACTGATCATTTCTTGTGTAGGGATTTTATTAAGGTTAAGGTCAGCACACTCATTCTTAAAAAGGGAATTAAGCATGCTATATTTATAGTCTGGCGCCGAGCTCCGAAGAGATCCCCCTACAGATGTATCAAAATCTATTAAAGATTTCAGCACCTGGCTGATTGTCCTAACCGGGAAATCTCTGTCGGTGCACTCTGAGAGTTCGGCTACAGGCTCAGTGCCAGCTACGGGGATTTCTCCCTTGAGCATGGTCAACGAGTCATCTATGCCTACCACTCTTGTACCAGCACGCCCAGAGTCTGGTCTACTTACTGGTACAGGATTACATAAAGCCGCGCTCATTGGCTCAAAACCAGATCGTACACAAGTGTCACTATCATCCCTAGTTGAGGGGTCCAAATGCGAAGTAACTAGTTTTTTGATATTTTCTAATTTTCTGATTTTTTTTTCTTTTTTATCCAGCTTGCTAGGTGACACCCTACCGTCGACTAGCTGCTTCCTTTTAAAGCCTTGGACGCTTTTGTCCTGGCTTTGGTTTCGAAGACATCGGCCCAGTAGGCACGAGCTTCGTCCGACATATAATCCTGTCAGGAGGATATTGCCGCATGGGCCTTGGTTTCAGGTGGGGTTTCGGAGACGACTGCCCACATCTCAGTGTAGTACCTGTCCTTATTGGGTACCCATACTTGGTGCATATTTTGAACCGGCACTTGGTTCCTGTCTTGTGCCAGGTTGTAAGGTTTCCTAGGGAGCCAGCAGTCCTTTCCGATGTGGCCTTGTTTGCCACAGTTAAAGCATGTGTGGGTATCTGGGGGCCCCTGCACTGCCCCAATCTCCATGGGAGCTCCCCTTCCAGGTTGCATCCTATATTGCATAAACCGCTGATTAGGCGGTGGTCCCTTAGGCGGGTTATATCTTTGCGCCCTGCCGTAGCGCCTTGGTTGGAATCTGCGTTCGATTTCCGCAGACTCAAAAGATCGGCCCACCTTTCTGTAGGCATCGATCAATTCGAATATATCATTCTCCACGTGCATGTGAAGGTGGACCTGCATGTATACGTGAGCATCCACTGCTCGCTTAAGAATCTCGATCCCGTGTCCGTTCTTGAGTTCTGCCTCTTTGAAGAGGATTTCAAATTTCTGCAGGAACTCGTCAATGGGATGACCCTGCTGCTTCAGTCGCTGTAGCTTCTGAAGACTTTCGTGTGCGAGCACATCAATCTGGAAGTGGTCCCTGATCTCGCGTTAGAGGACCTTCCATTTGGGCCATGCGTCATCTCCATGGGGGTAGCCCAATTTTCTCTCGTAACAATCACCTTCACCTCAGGCCCTACTGGGCCGGTTGGTCACCCGACTTGTTCCCATATACGCTGTGCGTATCGCTGCTGCATGTAATCCATGTAGTGTGTGTTACCAGGGGTGAATCCCCTGAGATAATTCCAACAATGAGGTCGTCTGGCGGGTTCACCTCCGCCACTCCTCATGTCGGATTGGCTATCAGATTGACTACCATCATCCGGATCCCCTGGATCATCCGGGTCGTTCTGGGGTCCCCCATCGAGGAGTCCTCCCCGTGGAGGGTCACCCTCCTCTGCATCTCATCACCTGTGAGGCTGTACCTCCTGGTGTGGTGCAGGTAGTTGGCCTGCATTGGTGTCATGACCACAGTCTCCCTGAACGGGTCCATTACCAGACGGTCGGCCATCCCCTGCAGCATTATTCGCTGCTACAGCACGATCTCGTGCCATTCGATGCAGGAGGGCTCTTTCCCTCTGTCCTGGGGTGCCATACAGATGGCGCATGATGTCGGAATCCCGACCCGAGAGGTATGCTGGTCGATTCAGCATATTAGGGGCAAGGCCCTGTTCTGTCATCATGCGACTGGTGGGGGCACTTTGGCTACAGGACATTGCCATTCCTCACCTCACTGGGCCGCCTGCCTCACTATGGGATGTGAGGTCCGCCTTGATGGGTACCAGGCTTATCACCTGGTTGGATGTCCTATCGTCATCTGTGAATCTTCGTCGCAATCATTCCAGCATCACAGCATTATGCTGCCTGGGATTTATCCCGTGATTGTGGAACCCCTTGGGTCCCACATCGTACCTCAACCATTGACACTATACGTCTATGAGAAACTCATCGATAGTGGTGAGGGCCATTCCAGGATCAATGGGCACATCTCCCTCAGATTGGTCCCTCAGCAGGGGCAACATGCCCCCCATGTAGGCTTGCATGATCAGGCTCTCGGCCCTCGGGTCTGGTGATGCCTCCAGCAAGGTCAATGAATGATTGATGTTCTCAGGTTGTGAGGTTAATGGGCTCATAAGGGCGGGGTCAGCTTCCGCTGCCCTTCCTCTGCTGTCCTTGACGCTACTCGGCATCTGGGAGGCCTGTGCCTCCTCTGCTACTGCTGCACCAGGCCTGGGTTCCGTGCTCAGTCCCAGCATTTGGCCCGTTGTCGGGGTTTTTACCCCCTCCTTGACAACCTTAGGATCCCTTGGGATTTCCTCAGGAGTCCTGGGTGGTCGTGAGCTACCCATTGAGGGGTTTTCCCCTCATCCTGATGGTCTGGTTACCGTCGACTTCGCTTGGCTGCAGGTCACCATGCGACTCATCATGATTACATGTTTTCACACTTCAAAAAAATTGTAAGGTTGTTGTATTGGGTGCCCTGCACCCTGTCCTCACTCCTTACTCACACAGGTGAAGTGTACCGAGTGGTATTCACAGATGAGTAGCATAGTAGTAATATATGAGGATTGGCCCATCACCAGGACGGGCCTCTCCTTTTTATCTATCTACAGCGCATGTGATTACCTCATATCACATGCACTTGTAAGTACATAATCAGGGGTTATTACCCTTTTTAGTATCTACAGGGGCTATTGCCCCTTACACTAACTTTTATTACACATATTATTCTGTTTTTCTTAGAGCAGCTTGCTGAACAGGACCCTAGTAGCTGCAGAGGATGGCTAATATATAGGACTTATATAGAGGGCTTGAGAACATTGGTATGCTCTAAACAGAGGGTTACATGTCAAGAGGCTTATTGAAACTTAGTAGTCTGAGTGTGAACTAAGTGTATATTACAATAAAAGGGTAGTGAATGAGTTATGCTTGTTCAACACATCTCATTAATAAGTGTAGCTATAAATACTTGTTAAATCTAGATGTTGTCAGAAATGACAACTCCAATTTTCTTTGAGCACTCCTATCCAACTCTGGAAACTTCTAACAATTTCATGCAACTTCTAAAACTCTGGAGTTAGATGTTATAAATGCCTTGCAGGAGCTGTTAGATTGGAGATCAGAGATGGTCAATAAAACTGACTACATGACTAATATACACACTGTCATATCTGATCCAATCTGGACCCTTGGATCCAACTTTGGACCCAACTCCAGACATATTTTCTCAGCCTCCAGTGTATTCTTGATGGGTTCACACCTCTAGCACTCCAGACTCCTATGTATATTTAGTATTCCTTGTTCTTTATATTTACATTCCATTCCTTGCTTACAGTACATAGTCACTAGCTCCACCCTCAGTTACCCTCTGTCCCTGTGCTCCACTTAGGGGCATAGCTCCAGCTTACTTAGCATCCACCCTCCAGACCTTTAGTAATATATACATACCTATGTCTTGCACCTGTATATAAGTTTCTGTACCTCTGTTGTAGATACCTTAGTTTGAATATCAACTTAGACAGTCTCTAAACTCAATCCAACTCCCTTGAGTCCCTGGATTCTCCTCTGATCCATCCTCAACCTTTGTTGCTTGCAACAAGGTCAGTCTGATTCACCTTCCATTCTCTGAAATCATAGGACACCCTGGAGTTGTGACAAGGGCACACCATATAAGGCAAAGCTAAGTCCTGTCTGAACTCCAGGTGATCTGGAGTTACTTCCTAGAGATCTGGTTTTAACATATATTGTTGAATAAGCATGACTCATTAGCTAATCATGACTAACTCACTACCCTTTATTGTGGTACACACATAGTTACCTATTATGGTAATCTTAGATAATTGTGTACCTACAGTTCACACTCAGACTACTGAGTTTGAATAAGTCTCTTCACATATAACCATCAGTTTGGACCATCCCAATATCCTCAAGCCCTCTATGTAAGTCCTATTAGCCATTCACTGCAGCTACTAGGTGTTGCAGCTGCCCTGAATAAGAGTGAGATATAACATGAAGAAGAGTTGCTCCAGAAGTGACAAAGATAAATCTTCCAAATTGACTGCTTATTGTATCCATACAGGTGGGCTTAAGTATAATGTAGTCAGGGTACAGGGTTGAGCTTAATAACCAATAGTTGGTCCATTGGGGAACTAGCAATGTTTGTTGAAGTCATAGGAATATTGACTGTTGAAGTCAGTAGAAGTATATAATATGTTCTGAGTTCCAAGTTCCTTAGTTAGAGTTTCCAATCCAGTTTCTGGGGTTCTGGTTCCAAGATGACAGGCTGCCTGTTACACCTCCCCCTCAAGGGAATGTTTCCTATTCCCTTTCTCTGGTCTGAACTGGTCATCTTTACAGTATTTGCCATAGCCATGTCATCATTCCCAACAACATAAACCTCATCTGTGTTTGTCAGAATCATGATTTTCCATCATAATACTTTATGATTCTATTCTAATCTTCAACCTCTAATTCACCTATTTACCTTAGCCAACCTTGTTTATCCACTAATTCAGCTGATCTAGGCTTCACTTGCATCATTTCATTGATATCAAGTATATCATCACCATTATGTCATGGTCTAGCCTTTAGACATCACCTATAACATCATTCCATTCTATTTATCACCCACTTACTCATAGCTTACTTATATTTCACATCCAATCATAGATCCAATCATTTAGCTTATTTATCTCCATAGATCATTGATCTGCAGTAGATCTTGGGTCAAGGGCATCAACTGGATCTTAACCAGATCTTGATTGCTACTTAGGGCTATTATAGGCTCAAGGGTTCATATTCTATACATATATATGTAAGTAGTACTTGTCCTGTATTAGTCCTCATTCTTGGAATTCTCATCACTTTGATGTTATTCTCTGTCTGTGTGCCAATGCCACAGCTTAGTTTGTCTCTTAGTTTAGACCTCTTTTGCATCTCATCTCAACTTGCTTGAGTTGATCCTGATAGCATCCCTATCTATTATCAATGGCTTTGTGATGGATTCCAGGTTTGGTTCCTGAGACTCTGCTTGTGGTTTGTGCAGCATTGGCCCTGTGTTCTGATTGTGTCATTGCTTGGAATGCCTGGTAGGGTGAGACATTTGCTCCTCTCTCCTACTCTGGTAAATTCCCTTATCTCTTCCCCTTGCTTCTGCCCTGCCCTCTTCCCATCCAGTATACCCAGGATGATTTATGATCCCAAGCCCCTGTTCTCTCACCCTTCCATGTCTTTCCCTATCTATTCTAATCCTCTCATTTCTATGCAGCTCCTGGTCAAGCAGCATTTGACCAATGGCCTCCATCCTTGAGTCAAGAGGAGAGGCAGTTTTGCTTTCTTCAGGGCCAAAGAAGAGGGCTGGAGGTGGTTCTGGGTAGGTATGGCTCTTCCATTGTCTATTATTTCCACTGATTGACACATAGTAGGAGTTATAGAGTTCAGAATTGAATATACAGGCAAAGCAAGGGTATCCTTCTGGCACTGACAATAGACTCTCAGTGGATACTGAGATACAAATCCAGATACTATGTGCTAGGAAGGCCTGGAGCTGAGCCCAGGTCATAAAGTATGGGACCAAATCAGGCAGATTGTCTTGAAGAAGAAAATCTCTTCCTTCAGTAAAGATACTAGTAAGTCAGAAAAGACAAATAGACTAATGACTTAAGGAACTACAGCAGCTCAAAAAATTGTCTATGTTACAATTTACCATTATGCTTACTCTTTTTCCCTCTGTTGGACTTTTTTTTTTTTTTTTTTAATCCATTTTCATCCGGTTGGGGTGTGATACCCTATGTAGGACATAACATAACTAAGTACTACTGGCAAGTCCAAGATGGCAGACTGGCATGACTATGGGTAACATGCACCTGGACCCCTAAGGGGGCCTCAGGTGAGCAGGAAGGTAGGGGAGAGGAAGGGGGCCCGCGAGGGCCAAGAGCTGACCAGAGTACCTACTGTAAGAGTAACCAAACTATCCTACTGTGCCTACAGGTGAGTAAATGAGAAGAGAGAGATGCAGGAGAGGTGGAGCAATGGGAGGGGGAAAGGGCAATCAGGCTGTGTATGGGGTGGGGGATCAGGGGAGACCTGTGAATATATGTAAGGGAGATCAGACGACAGAGAAGGCCATGGTGACCAGCTCGTCAGGACAAGCAAAGGCGAGGATAAGGTCCCAATTGCTGTCAAGGCCCACATAGATGGGCAGGTGGCTGGCAGCAGTCACCATGACCACCTGCGGAATGTCATCCAGGATGGCCTGGACACAGATGGGGGACATCCCAGTGTCAATAGCATGGAGGAAGGAGGGGCACCTAGGGTCATCCAGCACCTGCTGGAGCCAGGCACAAGAGGGGGGTGCAGTATGGCTTGACACTGAGGAGAGGGAGAGAGGAGGAGAGGGAGAGCAGGATGCACATGGTGGGAGAATGGTGGAAGTATCAGGGGGAGAGCCTGGGGGGGATAGAGAGGGGGGCGGGGAAGGAGTCGAGGGCACAGACAAGATGTGCCCTGGTGCACGGATGAAGCGCCATGCCTCAAGGTCGGCCATGCACTCTGTGAGATTCAGAATCTTTTTTTGCAAATCAGCCATGAGGGCTGTGACATCCGTGGAAGCTGTGGGAGTGGGCACCTGCAATGGGGGCTGAGGGGGGGGGGAGAGGGATGGGGCCTGTGGGCGCTGTCTGAGGCAAGGGGGCAGGCAATGCAGACAAGGAGTGAGTGGAGGCCCACAGGTGCAACAGCATGTTGTTCTGATACAGTTGCACTATAGGTGGAAGAACTCTGCCAGTATCAGGGTTAAGGGCAGAGGGGCGGAGATGGCCCTTGAAGGAATGGAAAATGTCCACTAGCCACCTGGTGGCTCGGGGAGAGTCAGCAGGGCAAGCAATGGGTATGGTGGGGATGCAAGAGACGGTCCCCTTGCAGGGGCCAGTCTGAACGGTCCAGGACCAGGTGTAGGGATGCGCAACAAAGTGGTGAATGATGAAAGCTAGGACAGCCAGAAGGGCAAACCTGGCATGAAAGGTGCCAGCTGGGAAGGCATGGAAGTGCCTCCTGATGTCAGAGAGGTGCAGGGTGCAGGGAACTGAGGGATCGCAGTGGTGGGCAGGGGGGGAGCCAGTGGGAGGCGGGGTTTTCCCATGGGTAGATGGTGGTGGTAAGAGATCAAGAGGCATTTTCTGTTGGACTTATGTACATTTCTCCTCACTTAGTTCTCTTTATACTAAGTTTGTAGTTTCTTCTCCCACATACCTGATTGTTCTCTGGTGTTCCCTGTTTTTCCATGCTTACTCATCACTCTCATTTCACCATTGGCCTGCTGACTCAACAATCAGTCAGCCCATTGTTCTTTGACATTCTTTCTGTTTTTATATATATGATTACTCAGTGTCCTCTGGTTCTTGTATATAAACCATGCCATGTAGTTCCCAGTATCCCTAGCTTAGACCTACTTGGCTTATACAAAGTTCTATTCCTTTTCTTGTGTCTTTGCTTTACACTTGAGTGAGCACTTCTGCTCATACCTATGTATGTATATCCCATTCTGATTACAAGGGATTGTCCTTGATCCACCTGCTTTAATGGGAAGTCCTCCATCTAGCTATTGCTAGGATGAACCCTCAACCTTGCCATTTGCAAGGTACCCCCTTGACTCAAAGGTTTAGGATCTTCTCACCAAGTCAATGCTCAACCCTTTGGGATCAAGTGTAACTGTCTGGATGTTTACCTATTTTGTGCTACATAAATGCAATATCCTGTGAGAACCACTAAACCTAACCCTATTATGTAAGTAAGCCAAATAGAGTATTAACCCTTGGCTATCTACCAATGCAAGAATCAAGGGATTTGGATAAGATCTGATGAAATGGCAGCTATTTCAAAATCATGACTCATTCAGACAGTTTTTTGACATTATATTGAAACTATATACATATATTGGATCCTGGAATACCATAATATGACTTGACACATCTGGAAATGGTTCTATTATGTCACCTTTATGTAAATGTGTGTCAGATAACATATATAATACCCACTATCCTATATTTATTTGCTCATTTTTACTATTAAACTCATTTCTATTTTCTAAGGAAAAAAAACAATAAGATAGAAGTGAGTTTAATAGTAAAAATGAGCAAATAAATATAGGATAGTGGGTATTATATATGTTGTCTGACACACATTTACATAAAGGTGACATAATAGAATCATTTCCAGATGTGTCAAGTCATATTATGACATTTCAGGATCCAATACATATATACATATGAGCTCTGCTCCTAAAATTGATCTTAGACCAGATTCCCTGAACTGCTAACTGGATAGTCAGGGGTTTTTCCAATGTGAATTGCAGTATTCCCAACTGCTCAGTCAGGTTTGGTGATATGAAATTGGTCAAGGAGCCAGTATCTAGTAGTTCTCAAGCAGGGCATCTATATATTTATCTGGATGATAATCACAACTGGTTTAGGGACCACTCTTTTCAAGTCTTTGGTAGTTGCAGAATTGCATTTGAGAGATGCATGCTAGTCATGTAGCACTTGCATCCTGAGGAGTTCTAAGTTGCTTATTTCCTCCTTATCTGATAACCAAGGAGTTAGCTCAGTTGCAGGCTGTTCCCTTGAGTGGTCAGACAGAAGTTGGAATAGCCAGAAGGGAATATGCCAGTAGTCAGTTCTCAGTGGGCTTAGACCCCTGATATGTTTCTTAACCTTCTTTCAGTACCAATTGACAAGATCAAACTTTTCTAGTAAAGCTAGTCTATAGGGGATTCAGGTCTGTTATATCGTATATGGTGACCTAATTATTTTTCACTTTTCATTCTTACACTTTCAGTCATGTGACCAGTCACATGACTTGGGCCTAGACCTACAACATCATGCCTCATGGCTACTGCCCCCTTTTAATTACTGCACCCCATCACAGAATCCTCTCACACCTGTGAGATATCACATCCACATACAGTAATAGTTCACATCTTATCTATACATGCATGTAATGCATGGCATGGTCCATGCACAGTAGCTACACGTATATAAGAGGTGTGCCCATCACTGGTAACCCTAGCTTTGGTCACTTGTGTCTTGGGTTAAAATCTTGACTGATAAGTGCTATCCATGACTCTCTATTCTTCTGCGAGATCTTATAGCAGACCTTTAGTCACTCGGCTTCAGTGTCTCACCTCTGGCATAACAAGGTCTTTGTGCCAAGGAGTCTATCCCAGATCCATATACCTCTGCAGTTAGTAATACAATTGAACTGATAGAGCAAGTCACTCTCATCTTTGTCCAAGTCAACTCTATTAGACAGGAGTTGCTGTATCCAAAGAGCCAGCATGTTAGTCGTTATTGGGTACCAATTGTTATGATTTATGCATAAATCTTGTTTCTTTTTCTTTTGTCTTTGGACTTATCTCACCTCGCTTAGCCCTAGTTATGCTAAGCTCATAGTCCTTCCTGCTGAAAGATAGTTAGGTGGTGTGGGGTGATGTGTGTGGGGGTCGAGTTTCCTTGTCCCAAGGTGTCTTG
>JBBPMX010000156.1:0-22306 GCA_038090515.1 Pulveroboletus cf. viridisquamosus | reverse complement strand
GTGCACAAGTTCAAAAGCGTGAGTAGCTCGTCGCACATCAGGTGGGTAGGCGCGATTAGGCATTTTGCCTAAAGCGCAGCCAGGACAGATTTTGTCCTCCTGTGTTGTGCTAGTCTCAGGGAAGCCTTGCATATGTTTTCGCGCATGCTTCAAAACCTCCTTAGAAGGGTGACCGAATCGGTGATGGAGTATATCCCAGGTAGGCTCATCCTTAGTGCAGAGATTGCTAGGTTTAGGGACGCTTTGGAGAGTGTACATATTTGGGCCTAATGGCCCTGGAGTGAATGGAGCGAGTAGGTCTCCATTTCCATATAACACATCAATCTGTGCAGCAGTTCCCTTCACAGTGGCTCCAGCATGCAGTAGGCAGCCTAGGGAAATCAGGTGCACTTGTGAGTTAGGTAGGTACCCAACATCGAACAATGAAAGAGTTTGGGTGTGACCTGATGAGTCTCGCCATGGTACAATCACACGTCCTTTGCCTTCAACAAAAATTATGGAGGCAGCGGTATGGACTGGTATACGATCAGCACCTTTAAGGGGTGTGAACTCAGCATAATCTGAGCGATCGGGGGTGAAGTGCATAGATGCACCAGAATCGAGAATCCAATAAGGGGCCTCAGGCTTTCCACATCGCGCACATGAACTATCAGACCCATGGGTGCAAATTGCGTCATCCATTTGACAGTGTACTGATACATTCGATGTATATACAGTACTACTCAGCTCCACTGCATTGTTTCGCGCATAAGGGGTAGCAGCGGCAATGGATGAGTACTGGTGCAGCGGGTAGGGAAGATTGACTGACCTGGGATCCTGAATATATTGGTCGTAAAGACCTTGGATCTCGCTATCAGAACCATAGATGTCCACCTCATCATCAGAGTCCCACGAGGTGGAGGGAGCGGCCATAATCTGGCACTTGCGGGAACGTTTAGAAGGAGGAGGAACATCAGAGTCCTCCTCGTCAAGACAGGACCAATCGATCTTTTCGACCGATGGTGGGAGACGGACAGCGAGCACCATAATAGTGTTGGAGGAGGAGGCGACGGCATTGGACATTTCAACGTCATCAACAATGGTTGACGACGGCTCAGGAATGGAGAGGTCAAGGCGGTCTAGGAGGGGGCGCACACGATCAAGGGAGCGAATCGTCTCACAGGTGGGCTGGATCTCAAGCCTATGGGCGAGATCGAAAGCCTGCTTAATCTCCGGAAAGGCCAGAGGACCTTGGAGACCCTGGAAACGAGTCGCAGGAACGTGGGCAGCAGCATGAGGATCTACAACAGGAGAGGTAAACACATGGGCAGGGGCGACAGCGATGGATGCAAACTGCGTCTCATCCTCAACAAAATTGAGGTGGTTGTGGTTGGCCTTGCCACCACGCTTGCCACGAGAACGCTTCTTCCTCTTCTTGTCTGCGCTGTCACCACCCTGCTGCCCAGAAGGCGCTGGATGGGACTGCTGCTGGGACTTGAAGGAGGGGTTACCCTCCGTCTTCCTCTTAACAGCGCTGATTTTCTGGGCCTGTTGAGACCCAGAACCGCGGCCTTTGCCACCCATGTTGGAGCGTTGCTCCCAAGATAATGTGGCGGCTGCCACAATTTCGTCGACCGTAGGGTCGGCCTGTTTCCCATTGGCATCTTTCTTCTGCGCAAGCATCTGCGCGACCACGTCCATCGTCGGAGGCAGCTTCGACAGGACTATCATTGCCTGGATCTTGTCAGGTATCTCGTACTTAGCGGTCTTCAACTTTGCGAATTGGTTCTGAAGGTGTTGGAACGCTTGCGAAGGATGACTGTTGGGAGGGACCTGAACATCCATCATGGCCTTGAACTCCGCATAGACTTGCGGGAGGCCAGACGTAGAATAGTCGCTCTTTAGAGCGGTGAGGAGGTCGAAAGCCGTGCCGTGATGAGAGTATTTGATCTGCAGGATGTTGGTCATGTTGAAAGTAAGAGTGCCTAGAATGCGAGTGTTCGCCTCATTCCATCGAATATAAAAATTCTGAGTTTCCGCATCTGCAAAGCCATCAGGGCCAGGAGGAGAGGGTTCGGCCAATTGTGTGCACCACATGCTGCCAGTCGAGTTCAGATAGGCAAGCATGGCTGGCCACCAGGTGGCATAGTTCTGCCCATTGAAAACGGGAGACGGGAGGAGTTTGTGTTATTGTTGAATGAAGACATGGTTCTGTATGGGCAAAAATGCGTCAGAATGACATAGATTCCCCTTATACCTAGCGATGATGCAGCCATGGAAGGCGCAAACAAGCGCTAGAATATGCTCAAGCGTCTAGATGCAGCTCAGTGGATGTGAGTCCACCGGCACAAACTAGCGCTTGAATGCGCTCAAGCAGCTCAATGCAGCACAGTGGGGGTAAGTCCACCGGCGCAAACGAGCGCTCGTTTATGCATGAGACGACACTGCAGCCAGAGTAGCTAGCAGCCATAAAGGCGCTTTGCTATCGGCGCAAACTGTCGCTCGTTTGCGCTGAGCCTTTAGCTCAAGTAGTCCAGGTCTAGCTAAATCGACTCTGGTGCAGCCACAAGGGTGCAGCCTGAGGATTTGCTGCTGAGCCGGGGCTCATAACCTGTTGAAGCGACATACTCTATGCTACAGAGGTTAGGCTAGTAGGACTTACATAAGCGCAGGTGGTTGGTTGATACATTCACACAAGGTAGTGGTAGTAGATCAAGAGATGATTCAAACTCAGACGACTGAGTCCAAATGTAAGTACAGCTGATGTAATACACTATACTAGGTATACTACTGTACACTATTGTAGAACGAGGCTGGAATAAGTCTTAGCTCGTTCAACAATCTCCTCCGGGCCCTCCTATCCAACTCCGAGGTCCCTTAACGAAGTTCCAGACGAACTCCTATAACTCCTACATAGGAGTTACTGAAGTCTCATGGAAACAGTTGGAGATGGATAGGACAACCGGACTTGTGTCAAATGACATATCAGTACGCATTCCTTATGTCACCCCTTTTTCCCTATCTTCGCTTCATTCTCATTCCATAATTTTGTGCCCCTTCACTATTCCCTTATGGAGATCGCTTGTTTCGCTTCGGAGTTGATCAGACTTTGCGCTCGCATCTTCGCCTACCTTATATATATATTCCCTTTCACTCCTGGGCTCTCCTCAGTCATTCCTGCTACTCCTTGGGCAGCGGCTGAGTGGGCAATCACTGCCCTTTTACTTAGATTTTTTCACACAAATCAGAAGCTATGCACCTTGAGGCTTGCATTCCTGATAGCTGGTGGGAATTCTCTATGACACATGGTTGTCATCTGTACAACAGAACACCGCTCTGCCAATATAATTGGTGTACCTCTTATGAGCTCCTGTAAGGGGCAGTAGCCCCTGTAGATACTAAATGGGGTAATAACCCCTGACTGCATACTTATGAATGCATGTGAGGTAATCACATGCATAGTATATAGATAGAAAAGGAGAGGCCTGTCCTGGTGATGGACCAATCCTCATACTACTCCTACATACTCAATTGTGAATACCAATCAGTACACTTCACCAGCGTGAGTAAGGAGTGAGGACTGGGTGCAGAGCACCCAATACCATAACAACCTTACAGTTTTTTGAAGTGCAATAACATGTACATATTCATCATGAGTCACATGGTAACCCACAGCCAAGTGAAGTTAATGGTAACCAGACCATCTGGATGAGGGGTAAATGTCATATCCACTCCGATCTCCGAGTCTCCAGACCCATCATTCCTTCTCCGTCCCTCCGTAATCCGGACTTCATCCTTTCACATCGGACTCCATTCTCCTATTATCGGACTTCCTTCACTTTCCTTATTTAGTATTCCCTTTGTACCTTTGACCCTCCATTCCTTAGTTACGACCCTTGGTATCATCCCTTAGACCCTTTGCCACACCATATGCTCCCACTACATATGTTCCCTGTCTCCATATGTTTCTCCTTTACCCAACATACCTTTCCATATGATCCTCCATTCCTTTGTCCGAACTCCGGACCGGACTTCAGTATATAAGCTTCCTGTATTCCGTTTCTGTACCCCAGTACGAATATCAAACCAGTCACCTCCCGTCTCTCGTCTGACTCCCTTCTCTCTCCTCTCTCTTCCCCTTCCCTATGAAATACAAGGACAGAGCCTAGGCACGGGTGTGACACATAAGTCCTGCGCCAATGTCCTCCCAGGTACCCCCTTGCTGCTCTGAACTCTGTTTGTTCCTCCTTACGAACTTCGTATACTAACCTTCGGACCTCGGACCGAACTTGAGTCTGGAGGAACTGGACTTGACAGTATATTCATACTCCCTCTTGTCAAGGCTCACCTTTCTGACAAATCTTATGTCTGCGTGCACAAGATGAACCTCCCAGTGTGAACAGGTCCTGCAGACTGCCTTTGGCAGTTCTTGCGGGGTCCCAGGAGACTTTCGAAGTTTCTCCGCATGCACCATGGTCACTGCGCCCTCCATCTCCGAGGTGCATAGCAGACAACCTCTGTTCCCGCTAACACCTCTTCCACTTACCCTCAGTCCTGAACTTCCTCCGATGGGTTCCCAGGAATGGGACGATGAAAAATCCATCCAAGTCTGACCCGGCACCCCGATGCCTTTGTGCAGAAGGGGCAATGGGGACGACCCAGGTGGAAATGACTCCTCTAGTTCCTCCGACACGGACTCTGATCAGGGTTCCTCCGCCGGGCACTTCCCCAACGAGGACAACCCCGAAGATGAAGAATGCAACCAAGTCCCACTTGCCTATGAACCTTTCACCCAACTCGCCGATGTCATCAAGGGGATGACCCGCCAAGTACTCCGACGACAGAAGACCGAAGGCTCTAAGCCCAAGGTCCGGGAACCCGACCTATTCGATGGGACGGACCCAAAGAAACTCCGCCCGTTCGTTGTCCAGTGCGAACTCCACTTCCAGGCCAATCCCCGGACCTACCGCAAGGATCGGACCAAGGTAACCTTCGCTCAGTCCTACCTCAAGGGGACTGCGCTCAAATACTTCGAGCTGGACCTCCTTGGACTCGAAGTGCCGGGCCTCCAACCCACGTGGATGGACAGCTGGCATACATTCCTATACGAGTTGCAGTCTAACTTTGGACCTCACGACCCCATCGCAGATGCTGAAGCCCAGCTTGAGCACCTCCAGATGCACGATACCCAGCGTATCTCCAAGTATATTGTCGAGTGGAATCGACTTGCCAGCCAGGTCCGAGACTGGGGCCAAGGAGCTCTCCAATGAAGCTTCTACTCCGGTCTCCCAGACCACATCAAGGACAAGCTTGCTCGTCAAGGCAAACCCGACGACATCCACGAACTCCACGCTCTCGCCCAGCAGATCGACCACTGGTATTGGGAACGCAAGGATGAAATCGCCCGCACAACCAAAGCCTCCGGGTCGAGCTCTGGCAACTCCGCATCTGCCCCCAAATTATCCAACTCCAGCAAGGACAGTTCATCTGGTGCCGCCTCCACCTCCGCCTCCAGTAAGCCTAAGGACAAGTCATCCAAAAGCTCCTCTTCGTCCTCCACCAGCAAGAAGAGCAGGACCGAGTCCGCCTCTGCAGACTCAATCTCCGCCAAGTTGGGCAAGGATGGCAAACTCCTCCCTAAGGAGCAACAGCGCCGTCTAAAGCTCGGCTTGTGCCTCTTCTGCGGCCTCGCTGGACACTCCACAAAAGAATGTCCAAAGAGAACCTCTAGGGCTGCGAAGGCTCGAGCAGCTGCAACAACTCCTGCCCCAACCTCCGGCTCTGCTTCCTTGGAAGCGAAAAAATAGAGTGCGACTCCCCTGCAGCACAGGTTGGGAGTCGCGTTGAGCCCGACAACTGTGCTCCTCCGACACTCCGTCTCAATGCATCCTCTCTTTCAGATCCGAACTCCCTCCGTCCAATAGTTTCCCTCTCTGATTTTCTTATCTCCGATGTACCAGTACTAGTGGACTCTGGCTCTACTCACTGTTTCATAGATTCCGCATTTGTAAATAAAAATAAGTTACCTACATACTCCATTCCTACGCCTTCCCTCTGTCTCTTCGACGGCTCCTCCGCTTCTTCCATTTCCTCTGCTATAGACCTCCGCTTGTCCTTCGCTTTGGGAGCTTCCACCTCCGAAACATTTTATGTTACCTCGTTGAATCTCTTGTGTCGTATAGTTCTCGGACATTGTTGGCTCGCCCGTTGCAATCTGTTGATTGATTGGGCTATGAACAGCATCTCATTCCGAACTGACCCCACAGGTTTGCCAACCCTGACGTCACCCTCTGTCCCTCCGGAGTTGAGCTCCAACGC
The DNA here is from genome assembly GCA_038090515.1 of Pulveroboletus cf. viridisquamosus. Classification (NCBI taxonomy): domain Eukaryota; kingdom Fungi; phylum Basidiomycota; class Agaricomycetes; order Boletales; family Boletaceae; genus Pulveroboletus; species Pulveroboletus cf. viridisquamosus. Next base: position 16,009 of record JBBPMX010000156.1, on the reverse strand, counting down.
TCCTCTGACTCCTCCACATGAACCTTTGCTGGAACCCCTGGACCCTCCCACAGCACCCAGACTTTGGTCCCCTCCGGTCTCCTTCATCAATGCTGCTGCATTTCACCGGGCCTGCAAGCTTGAAGGATCGACACCTTTCACCCTTTCCCTCCATTCTATCTGTGGTCGCAGCGCTACGTGCGTCGACGCTCCGCCCGAAGAAGCTCCGGACCTGTCAAAGGTTCCTCTGGAGTACCACGAATTCACGGACGTCTTTAGTAAGGGCAAGGCTGACACCTTGCCTCTGCACAGGCCATTTGACCTAAAGATCAAACTTGAGGAAGGTGCCGAACCTCCTATCAGTCGCCTCTACTCCATTTTGCCCTCCGAACAGGGAGCCCTTCGGGACTTCCTCGACAAACATCTCTGGATCAACTTCATCCGCCAATCCACCTCTCCTCATGCTGCACCCATCCTCTTTGTCTGAAAGAAAGACGGTTCACTCCAATTATGTGTCAATTTCCGAGGCCTGAACAAGATCATGAAAAAGGACCATTACCCTCTCCCACACACCTTGGACCTCCTTGAGGCTCCGAGTGGAGCTAAGATTTATATGAAGCTCAATCTCCGGCATGCGTACCATCTGGTCCGTGTGGCCGATGGAGATGAGTGGAAAACATCGTTCCAAACGCGCTATGGTTCCTTTGAGTGGTTAGTAATGCCTTTCAGACTTACTAATGCCCCCGCCGCCTTCCAGCGATTCGTCAACAGCATCTTCACTGATATGCTGGATGTCAGCATGGTGGTGTATCTCAACGACATCCTTATCTACTCCGCTGACCCCGCCTTGCATCACAAGCATGTCCAAGAAGTTCTCCGGCGCCTCTGCGCCAACTGACTGTACTGCAAACCCGAGAAATGTGAATGGCACAGCGACACTGTCGAATACCTCGGATACATTCTCTCGCCCTCCGGCCTCTCCATTGCCAAAGATAAGATACAGACGATTTTAGATTGGCCAGAACCCCGGAAAGTCAAAGACATCCAGTCCTTCCTAGGATTCGCCAACTTCTACCGTCGCTTCATCCACGGCTACTCCGATATTGTGGTTCTGCTGACCTGACTCACCCATAAGGGTGCCCCTTGGAACTTCTCTGAAGATTGTCGTAGGTCCTTCCAACGCCTTAAGGATGCGTTTACCACAGCTCCGGTGCTCATGCACTGGAACCCTGATGCTCCAATTACGGTTGAGACCGACGCCTCCGACTATGCCATCGCCAGTATCCTCTCCATAAACTCCAAAAACGACCTCCATCCCATCGCGTTCTACTCCTGTACCCTCACTGGAGCGGAGTTGAACTATGACACCCACGACAAGGAGTTACTGGCGATCTTCGAAGCCTTCTCCTCATGGCGACATTTCCTAGAGGGTTCCACCCACCCCATTGATGTAGTCACGGACCACAAGAACTTGGAGTACATCTCCACCACGAAGCTCCTGACATGCTGCCAGGCCCGATGGTCAGAGTTCCTCTGCCAGTTCAATATGGCAGTCTGATATCGTCCTGGTAAGCTCCGAGCTAAGCCCGATGCACTGACTAGATGCTGGGACGTCTACCCCAAAGAGGGGGATAGGGACTTCGCTCATGTCAACCCCGACAATTTCCGGCCCATCTTCAACTTGGAGCAACTTGCAACGTCCTTGTGAGCCACACTCCTAGAAATTCCGCTACTCTGGCCCTCCGTTCTACTCGACACCAAACAAGTCCACTCCGATATCCTCTCCTCCCTCCCTGCTGACCCAGTCGCATCACCCCTCCTCTCCCCCGAGTCGTTAGATGACCCAAGATGGTCCGTAAGCCCCGAAGGCTTCCTCCTAAGGGACAAACACATCTACGTTCCCGATGCTGCCAACCTCCGACTTCGACTTCTCCAGACTTTCCACAATCACCCTACCGCAGGCCACTTCGGACAGAACCGTACACTAGAGCTAATCCGTCGTGAATACACCTGGCTAGGCATTTGGACATTTGTCAAGGACTACGTGTCCTCCTGTACGACATGCTCCCGAGCCAAGGTCCCCTGACATTGCCCATACAGTCTTCTGAAGCAGCTCCCAGTCCTGGAGAAACCATGGAACTCCATATCCATGGACTTCATAGAGCAGCTCTCGCCTTCCTCCGGCTTCACCACCATCCTCGTCGTCATAGATCAGTTATCGAAGCAAGTCATCTTCGTTCTGACTCACAACACATCACCTCCGCTGAGCTCGCCAAGCTGTTCCTCCTCCATGTCTTCTTGAAACACGGAGTTTCCTCCCATGTCACCTCCGACCAGGGCTCCGAGTTCATATCGCATTTCTTCTGGTCACTAGGTAAAGCTCTCGACATGCGCCTACACTTCACTTCGGGGTACCACCCTGAAGGAGATGGTCAGACAGAGCGCGCTAATCAGACCCTCGAGCAATACCTCTGGATCTATTGCAACTACCAGCAAGACAACTGGTCGGAACTCCTTCCGCTCGTGGAGTTCTCTTACAACAATGCGCCCAGTGCTACCACCAGCATATCTCTCTTCTTCACCAACAAGGGCTACCACCCGAACCTCTCCGTCAACTCCGATTCTGCCCTCACCTCCTCCACAGCCCAGTCCTACGTCACGGACTTGGACCAACTCCACGAATTCCTCCAATCGGAGATGCTGGAAGTGCAGAAGTGCTACCAAGGACCAGCGGACGTGAGAAGATCTCCAGCTCCAAACTTCGCTATCGGAGATCAGGTATACCTTAAAGCGAAATACCTCTGATCCACAAGACCTTCGAAGAAACTCTCCGAAAGATATTTAGGACCTTTCACTATCATTGCTAAGCCAGGCTCACACTCCTTTACCTTACAATTACCTGACTCTATGAAATCCGTACACCCAGTCTTTCATGTCTCACAGTTAGAACCCTCCACTCCGAACTCCATTCTGAACCATGTCCAATCTCCGCCACCTCCGATCAAGGTTGACAGAGAACCCGAGTACGAGATCGTGGAGATCCTAGACTCCAAGATCAACCGGAGAAGGCGTCACTGCCAACTCCTGTACTTGGTGTATTGGCTCGGATATGAGGGAACTGACAACGAGACCTCTTGGTTATTAGCTACGGAGTTAGGTCATGCTTCGGACTTAGTCTCAGACTTCCACCGGAGGTATCCAGACAAGTTCAGACCACTTCCTCCTTGAATACCTACTCTGTTTTCATTTCCTTTCCCTTTTTCCTTCCCTTCTTACTCACTCCTTATTTCGATTTGGACTTCATTCAATTACAAAAGAAAAACAAAATTATTCTATCTACATGGTCTCTGGTTCCTCCAGGGCCACCTCCGTCTCCATCTCCACCTCCGCCTCCACTTCTACCTCCTCCGTCCCCTCCATCTGCACCTCCATCTCCATCCTCCCCACCTCCGGGTCCACCCTCGTCTGCATCCCCACCTCCTCGTATCCGCGCCCCCTCATCCGCACCCCTGCGACCTCCTCCCGGAGCCTCCTCAGCTCCTCCCGCACCCCAGCCACGTCCTCTCGCAGGGGCACAAAACCCCTGGCAATGAGGCCAAGCGACCCCATGGCCTTCGTGAGAAGGGCCACGAGGGCACCTGTAGTGGGGTAGGGAGGGGGCGGGATCACCACCTCCACCTGGGCCTTCTTGCAAGGCGCCAGGTGTTCTTCCTCGTCCTCTTCATCCACCTCCTCAGGGTCCTCCGGTGCCTCCTTCCTCTTGCAAACGAGGTGGCCATGCACGCACGCACGGCACGACCTCCCCTTCGACCCCTGTTGAGAGGGACGGCACTCCTCACCCCATTGCACGCATTGCGCACATGGGGACCACCCGGGGTTGGTGGCCTCGCGTCCTCTCTTTGGAGCCCAGTCCAACGTCGATGGTTTGCCCTTGTGGCCCTCATCCTCACTCGGGAACTCAATGGCCTCGTCCTGCAGATCCTCGTCAGCCACATCCGATGTCCGAGTAATGGACCACGCACCTGCATTCACCCCATCGCCTGCACCTTCCCTTTCTCCTTGCCCCAGGCCTCCTCCTGTTCTTGATGCGCCCTCTTGAGGCGCTCCTCCCGAATGGCCTTGGCACATTCCTCCGCTGCCTTCCTTCGCTCGTCGTGCTCGTGCTCAGCCTGCGTGGCCCGTTCCACTTCTTCTTGGGCTCAATGATCCTCTTCGGCCTTCTCCTCCTCGCGCCTTCGCTGCATCTCCTGCAGTTGGGCCATGAGGGCTGCGATTTGGTTGTCGAGGGGGTTGGTGGTGGGCATGTCGACTGTGGGGGATAGCATGGGGATGGTTGTGGTTAATGGACAAGATCAACTTAAGCGAGATGCAACCTATTGCCTCTTCAAACTCTGACTCACGCTCGTCATGTGACTGTCCACCCTGACCCGATCTTAGCCAGCCTTGAGGGCTCGGCCTTAATAGGGGGGCACTGTCATATCCACTCCGATCTCCGAGTCTCCGGACCCATCATTCCTTCTCCACCCCTCCGTAATCTGGACTTCATCCTTTCACATCGGACTCCGTTCTCCTATTATCAGACTTCCTTCACTTTCCTTATTTAGTATTCTCTTTGTACCTTCGACCCTCCATTCCTTAGTTACGACCCTTGGTATCATCCCTTAGACCCTTTGCCACACCATATGCTCCCACTACGTATGTTCCCCATCTCCATATGCTTCCCCTTTACCCGACGTACCTTTCCATATGATCCTCCATTCCTCCATCCGAACTCCAGACCGGACTTCAGTATATAAGCTTCCTGTACTCTGTTTCTGTACCCCAGTATGAATATCAAACCAGTCACCTCCCATCTCTCGTCCAACTCCCTTCTCTCTCCTCTCTCTCCCCCTTTCCTACGAAATACAAGGACAGAGCCTAGGCAAGGGCATGACACATAAGTCCTGCGCCAATGTCCTCCCAGGTACCCCCTTGCTGCTCTGAACTCCGTTCGTTCCTTCTTACGAACTTCATATACTAACTTTCGGACCTCCGACCGGACTTGACAGGAAACCCCTCAATGGGCAGCCAACGGGTGCCCAGGACTCCCAAGGAAAGCTTGAGGGATCCCAAGGTCATTAAGAAAGAGGTGAAAACTCTGATGATGGGCCAGACACTGGGACTGAGCATGGAACCTGGACATAGCACTGCAGTAGCAGAGGAGGCACAGGCCTCCCAGATGCTGAGCAGCATCAAGAACAGCAGAGGAAGGGCAGCAAAAGCTGACCCTGCCCTCATGAGCCCATTGACCCCACAATCTGAGAATGTCAACCATTCATTAACCTCACTGGAGGCATCACCAGGCCCAAGGGCCAAGAGCCCAATCATACGGGCCTACATGGGGGACATGTTGCCCCTGCTGAGGGACCAATCCAAGGGAGATGTACCCATCAATCCTGGAATGGCCCTTGCCACCATTGATGAATTCCTTACAGACATGCAATGTCAGTAGTTGAGATATGATGTGGGACCCAAGGGATTCCACAATCACAGGATAAATCCCAGGCAGCATAAGCTGCAATGCTGGAGCACTTCAATGGAGATTCACAGATGACAATGGGACAACTGACTGGGCAATCAGTCCAATACCCATCAAGACAGATCTCATACCCCATAGTGAGATGGGCAGCCCAGTGAGGTGAGGGACAATGACATCTCATAGCCAAAGTGCCTTTGCCAGTTGCATAACAACAGAACGGGGCCTCACCCCTAATATGCTGAATTGACCAGCATACCTCTCAGGTTGGGATTCCAACATTATGCACCATCTATATGGCACCCCAGGATAGAGGGAAAGAGCCCTCCTGTATCGAATGGCACAAGACCATGCCATAGCAGTGAATAATGCTGAAATTAATGGCTGATTGTCTGGTAATGGACCCATTCAGGGAGACCATGGTCATGATGTCAATGAGGGCTGACAACCTGCCCCATGCCAGGAGGAATGACCTCATAGGTGACAGAATGCAGAGGAGGAAGACCCTCCACCAGAAGGACCCCTTGATGGGGGACCTCCAGACAACCTGGATGATCCAGGGGATCTGGATAACAGTAGTCAATCTAATGGCCAATCCAATGGCCAATCCAACATGAGAAGTGGTGGGGGTGAGCCCACCAGACAACATTATCATCGAAACTATCTTAGGGGATTCACCTCTGGTAACACATGCTACATGGATTACATGCAGCAGCAATATGTGCAGTGTATGTATATGGGAACAAGTCAGACAACCAACTAGCCCAGTGGGGCCTGAGGTGAAGGTGATGAATCCACCCAAACCTGGGAAGTATGGAGGTCAGGACGACCTTGAGAAATTCGATGACTGGATGAGCCAGTTATTGAAGTACTTTTGTATGTTCATGGTCACTGGACCAGATCATGATGGGGATCACATACTGTACACAGGGTTGCACTTGGAGGACCTAGCCTCCCAGTGGTATGACCAGGAGGTCAAATCACTGGATTGAGTGATCTGGTTCTGGTCCTTCAAGGACCTGTTCACCAGACTGTTCAAATGCTTTGTGTACAAGGCCTCAGTGCAAAACGCAGCAGACCAACAACTGCATGAGATTTTCCCCTGAAAAGGGGGCCCTCACCTATTATAATGATCTCAGGCGTTGTGAATACCAGATGGTACAACCCCCGGATGATTATTCATTTAGGAGGAAGTTCCTCCATGGGTTACCCCACACAATTATTCAAAGTATATGTGAAGCTTGTGGTATATCTGCTGAGCACTCTAGCACCAAGGAGATCCTTGAGGAGGTCCAGCAGATGGAAACCACCCAGAAGGCTATCAGCCTGCATATGTGAATGAGCCACTTTAGCTCTGGGAAGAAAATCCCCCAAGGACAAAGTGGTTCATACCCACAGGGAAAGAGGGCCAATGGGGCCTTGAGTGATACGCACAAGTTTGTACATCATGGAAATATGTTGTACCATCAAAGGATGGTTAACTCACCCAAGACTGTAAGTCCAGGCAAGACAGGAGTTATTACAAACCACCTTCAGCCCCTTTTCTTTCCTCATCACATGACTAGTCACATGACTGGGTCCAGACCATGATATAATATGACATCATGCCTCATGGCTGGCATGCCCCTTTAATCTCCATTAACCCTGGAGGGAACTATCTCATGATCATGTACATTAGTCTACCCATGTATAGTAAGTAGTTCATCCCACAGACCCTATGGTCCATGTGCACTCTTCCATAGTATATAAACCCAGGTGTCTCAGCTAGTGTCCCCAGCTTTGACCACCTGTTGTCTCCATACAATAGTGTGAGCTTGAGCCCTCTCCTTCACTCTCCTCCTTGCCAGGCTTGTAGTCGCCTGTGAAGCCGAGGCCAGTGGTGCAGTCATTAGTGATTTGTAACACTTGGTCAAAGTTATCTACACTGCCCTCAGAAGAAAACATGCCATCTTGTCAGTGAAGTAATTGAGATTGGGTAACAAGGGTTCCCCATCAGAAGAATATCAAGCAAGAAACAAAGTCTGTATTGTATGGCTGCTGGGCCCAGGCATAAGGGACATAGTGTTGGAATCACTCAGTGACTGTCAGAGTCAACTGAGGTATATAAAAGAATGTCCGAAAGATAAAGACATGAGAACAAAGGACTGAGATTATGTAATCAAGGTCCACACCATATATGAATAATAACAACACATAGTGCAGAGGCACCATATGACAGGCCTGGGTATAACACCCTTATCAGTTTGCATACATGGTCGTTTGCCATATTAAATAAGGATAATGTTACTTCTTGCCCAAAGTGCACTAGGGCGTAACCTCTGTGATTTGAGGTTACCAGGTTCACGGAATATCTGTGACATCCACCGTCAGCACATGATATGTGTATGACACCACTCATTATTGAGTGTCTATCCATCTGATGGAATCCACACCATCTGAAGCAAGTTGTTGAAGAAGATTTAGCTGCCAGCAGATCCCCCCTTTCCTCATCACCCAACCTTTTTGCACTGCAAGCGTCCCCAGACATCAGTTGAAAGATACCAGTGAGTAAGGACTGTTAGGATTTCAAATTTTCATTTTACAAAGGTTTGGGGCCTGGTTCTCCAGAACAGGCACATTCACAACTCTGCAAGTCCCCCTCTTTTGAGGGCTTGCTTGAAGCACTCCCCCAAGTCTCCAAGGAGCCATACTGGCTCAAGTTTAAAGACCATCAACCATAACCTCCCCCCCAAGAAGAAACAATGTTGTCATCATTGCTAAGCAATGACAATTTGAAGGCACTGCTTATGGCACTTCTCAAGGAAAAGAAGGACAGCCCCTCCACCATCACAAAGAAAGTTGCCAATCCTGGCAAGTGGGATGGCACACATGACAAATTCCGGGTGTGGATTACCCAAATCAAGATCTGGGTCTCACTTCAAAATTGGGGCTCAGACAAACTCTAGACTGTAGCAGTTCTTTCCTGGATAGAGGGTAATGCCGCCTCCTATGCATGGCTAAAACTCAAGGAGTATTGTGATTCCGAAATCACAAATGCAACTGGCCCCATGGGTAAAGATCTGGGCTACCCCCATGGAGATAAAGCCTGGCCTGACTGGAAGGATCTCCAAAAGGAGATATGTGACCACTTCCAGATTGATGTGCTCACACATGAGTCACTGCAGAAGCTTAACCGGCTAAAGCAGCAAGGTCGACCAATCAATGAGTTTCTCTAGCAATTCAAGGTTCTCTTTAAGGAAGCCGAGATCGACAATGGTCATGGCATCGAAATTATCAAGTGAGCAGTGGACACTCACGTGTACATGCAAGTCCACCTACATATGTTAGTAGAAGACGACATTTTTGAGTTGATTGATGCCTACTGGTGAGTTGATTGCTCTTTCGAATCCGTGGAAATAGAACATGGATTCCAACCAAGGTGCTACAGTGAAGCACAATGCTACAACCCACCCAAAGGACCACCACCTAACCAGCAGTTCACACAATATGGGACACAACCTGGAAGAGGAGCTCTCATGGACATTGGGGCAGTGCAAGGGCCCCCAGAAATCCACACTTGCTTTAACTGTGGCAAACCAGGCCACATTCGATGGGACTGCCGGCTCCTGAAGAAGCCATTCAACCCAGCACAAGATAGGAACCGAGCACCAGTTCAAAATATGTGCCAAGTTTGAGTGCCCAATAAGGATGGGTACTACACTGAGATGTGGGCAGTCATCTCTGAAACTCTGCCTGAGACAAAGGCCCACGCAGCAATGTCCTCCTGACAGGACTATATGTTGGATGAAGCTCATGCCTACTGGGCCGATGTCTTCAAAACTGAGGCCCAGACCAAAGCGGCTGAGTCTTTAAAAGGAAGCAGATAGTCGACAGTAGGATGTTACCTAGCAAGCTGGAAAAAACCAATGAAAAAATAAGAAAATTACAAAAAATCAAAAACATAGTTACTACACATTTGGACTGTGGTTCTCCTGCTGAAAGTTCTGTATATATACAATCTGGTTTTGAGCCAATGAGCGTGGCAGTATTTAATCCTGTACAAGTAAGTAGACCAGACTCCAGGCATGCTGGTATGAGAGTGGTAGGTATAGATGACTCATTGACTATGCTCAAGGGAGAAATCCCCATAGCTGGCACTGAGCCTGTAGCTGAACTCTTGGAGATTTCCTGGTTAGGGCAATCAGCCAGGTGCTAAAATCTTTAATAGAATCTCAACCATCTGTAGGGGGGTCTCTTCGGAGCTTGGCGCTGGACAATAAATATAGCATGCTTAATTTTCTTTTTAAGAACCAGTGTGCTGACCTTAACCTTAATAAAATCCCTACACAAGAAATGATCAGTGGCAGAGAGTTCATGGTGGACATTGCCGTTCTCTTCTCCACAGATAATGAACAAAAAGAAGATAACCTAAAAGCACTCATTGATAGCGGCGCTGTCAACACCTTCATTAACCGAAAATGATGCACCAAAAATAACATTAATCTTATTCCTCTTGTACAACAGATTCAAGTATTTAATGCCAATGGTATTCTGGGCAAGGCTGGAAAGGTTACCCATTGAGTGAAATTGGTAGTGGCTCTCCAAGACCACCATGAAAAAATCAACACCTTCGTCATCAAGCTAGGCTTGAACCAAATGATCATTGGCTACAACTGGCTCATGCACCACAACCCCACAATTGACTGGATTAATAAGAAAATCGAATTCACCCGTTGCACTGAGGACTGTGACAATTTCAAGTCTCGTTGGGATGGATTCTTTGGCATGAACATCCACAAAATCGAAGCGGGTGTTGTAGATAAGGTCCCAGCAGCTTACCATGATTTTCTTGATGTTTTTTCAGAACAGGAATCCAATCACATGCCCTTGTGTAAACCTTGGGATCATGCCATCAATCTTAAGCCCAACCTCATTCCAAGGAAGGGGAGAGTTATCCCTTTATCTGACACCAAATTGGAAGAAGTATGGACATTCATCGACAAGGAAGTCAAGAAGGGCTACTTATGACCAAGCAAGTCACCACAAACATTCCCAGTATTCTTTATTCCGAAGAAGGATGGTAAAAAGCACCTGGTCATGGACTATCGCTATTTAAATGAAGGGACTGTTAAAAATTCTTACCCTTTGCCACTCATTTCACAGCTCATTGACTGCCTCAAAGATACAGATATGTTCACAGCAATGGCCCTTTGCTGGGGATACAATAATGTATGCATCAAGGAAGGTGATAAATGGAAGGTGGCGTTTGTAATGCCTATTGGAGCTTACGAGCTGACGGTTATGTATTTCGGACTCACTAACTCTTTCCTCACCTTCCAGAATATGATAAATGATGTCTTCTCAGACCAATATGCATTCCTCATCATTTATATGGATGATATGATAATATTCACAAAAAAGAAAACCAAAAAAGAACACAAAGCGCTAGTTCGCAAAGTATTGCAATGCCTCAGGGAGAACGACCTATATATTAAATCAGAAAAATGCACCTTCTCCAAAGACAAAGTCAAATTCCTTGGAATGAATGTATCCAAGGACAGTGTAGAGATGCAAGAAAAGAAAACACAAGCTATCACTGATTAGCTGGAGCCAACCTGCTTGAAGCAGGTCCAAGCCTTCCTCTGGTTATGTAATTATTACAGAAAATTTATTGATCAATTCACTGAGATAGCATGTCCCCTCAATGATCTAACCAAGAAGGACACCCCCTTCCACTGGGGTGACAAAGAATGAGTAGCCTTCCTAGCACTCAAGAAGAAATTTACCGAAGCTCTGTTATTAATCTATCCGGACAGCTCTTGGCAAATGCACATTGAAATGAACGCATCAGACATTGCAACCAGAGCAATCCTCTGGCAGGAATGCGAAGATAGGCAATGGTGTCCTTGCGTCTTTCTCTCCCACTCATTCGACACCACAGAATGCAACTATCCCATCCATGACAAGGAACTGATGGCTGTCATCTGTGTGCTCAAAGAATGGAGACATTATTTAATTGGGTGAGAATGGTTCGAAGTATGGATGGACCATAAGAACCTGGAGTACTGGAAGAAACCACAAACCCTGTTGGGGAAACAAGCACAATGGCATGCCCTTCTCCAGGAATTCAATTTAGAGTTCGTCTATTGCCCTGGCTCTCTCAATCGGGCTGACCCCCTCTCTCACTGACCCAACCACAGTGACATGGTCAAGAACCTCAACAAAAATGTCACTGTACTACCGGCAGTGTTATTTATAAAGAATGTTACATTAGAATCCCCATTACTTCAAAAAATACAAAAAGAATCAAAAAACACAAAAAGAATCAAAAAACATTAGTGATGTTTTAAACTATACTTATAATACAAACCAGGAGGTCTACCTCCATGACTTCACTGGCTGGATCTATGTTCCACCTTCTATCCAAGCCAAGATTCTTAAAATGTGTCATGACGATCCCCTGGGAGGTCACAATAGGCAGGCCTGTACATACCATACAATAAATCGTTTCTTTATTTGGCTGCAGATGCGAAAGGATGTTTACTCTTACATAAACCACTGCTACATGTGTACCCTCACAAAGGATTCGTCTAAAGCACTGGCAGGAAAGATACAGCCTCTCCCAGCTGCCAGTCACTCTTTGGAAGATATCTCCATCGACTTCATAACTGGCTTGCCAGAAGTAAACAATGTTGATTCTGTTTGTGTTATCATAAATCGATTCTCAAAGGAGGTTATTTATATACCTTGTTCAAAAACCATCTCATCTCTCAATTTAGCTAAAATATTCTGTGATCACATGTGGTCGCAACATGGCATCCCCCATACAATAGTGTCAGATCGGGGTCTGCAGTTCATGTCATCCTTCACAGTCGAGCTGTGTAAATTACTAGGCATTGAGAAGAAGCTTTCCACCACATACCATCCTCAGACAGATGGGCAAACAGAACAGATCAACAGGGAAATGGAACAATATCTACACGGTACTTTTCACTATCGCTAAATTTATAAATACAAAATTAATCTATATTTAAAATCTAGGTAGTAGAACATTAATTATAAATATTTAGTATATTTTATAATACTTTAGTTTAAATAATTAAGTTTATGTATGTGCTTATGGGACAGGACCAATGGCTGGAATATATCAAACTCACACAATTCCATCATAATAACTCACTCTCATCCTCAATTGGATCCTCTCCATTCACTGTCACTCAGAACTACTCTCTCCAGATGGGTTTTGAGGGTTCCTCTGGTACCTTGGCAGGAAGCTTCCACCAGACTACTGGGGGGACACATGATGAAATCTGTCAGGCACTAGAATGCACCAGAGAGCGAATGACTTGTGACCAGGACTCTGCTAGGTCGGAAGCTCCCATTTATGCTCCCAGTGATCAGGTCTGGCTCAGCATGGACAACTTGAAGTTGCTATACACAGCCTGAAAGCTAACTCAATGATAGCTCGGACCATTCAAGGTCATCCAGCTTCTCCCAAATGCAGTAGAACTGTGCCTACTGACAACATTCAAGATCCATCCCGTAGTAAACATCTCAAAGGTGAAACCCTACTGATCCCCACTGCCTGGACAGCCGATCTCTTGCCCAGACATGATTGAGGCCTCAGAAGAAGGCCACCCCAAGTATGAGGTTGAGGCAGTCATTGCCTCTCACTTGAAATGTGGGAACCAGCTTTGAATCTTAACAATACACATGACTTGGTCAACACATTCCATCATTCCAATCCTTCTGCCCCTCAACCGCTGTGTGACCTTTCTCTCTCTGATATAAACTATCTTTTCCATATCTATGGACCTGAAGCTGGCACTCCATTTGTAATGACTCATCTGGAACTTGAGTTATAGCAAAGGGGAGTAATGTTACAAACCACCTTCAGCCCCTTTTCTTTCCTCGTCATGTGACTAGTCACATGACCAGGTCTAGACCATGACATCATATGATGTCATGCCTCATGGCTGGCATGCCCCTTTAATCTCTGTTAACCCTGGAGGGAACTATCTCATGATTGTGTACATTAGTCTACCCATGTATAGTAGTTTATCCCACAGACCCTATGGTCTGTGCATGCTCTTCCATAGTATATAAACCCAGGTCTCTCAGCTGGTGTCCCCAGCTTTGACCACCTGTTGTCTCCATACAATAGTGTGAGCTTGAGCTCTCTCCTTCATTCTCCTCCTTGCCAGGCTTGTAGTCACCTGTGAAACCGAGGCCAGTGGTGTGGTCATTAGCAATTCATAACAGGAGTGGGTGCTTCCTAGTCAAAGGGTCCAACAGCCCAGACAAAAGGACAGTTTCAACTGCTGGATAAGGGGAAGATGCAGGGCATCACTTGCTTCCATTGTGGTAAGGAAGGCCATATGGCCAATCAATGCAATCAACCTCACAGGGATCTACCACCAGCAGGAAAACCATGACTGTATGCTATAAATGTACAAGAAGATAAGGGGGATGAACCTCTGACTGACAATGTTGATACTGCACTCAATGATGAGGTAGTGGCCCCTATTGACCCTAAACATGTAGCAGAGGCTACTGAGGGGGTCAATGATGACCCTGCCAATGAAGGCCAGGTAGTTGATGACCACTTCAAGCTGTATTAGGAGTACTCAGACATCCAAGAAGACAACAAACCTGTTACCTACTTAGGTGCCATGCATGACCTGATGGATGATGACCTATCTATGCAGTGCACAGTGATGGAGATTGCCAATGGGGATTCACCCCCCTTAGGCCCTGGGCTGCAAGGGGATGAGGATTCCCAGCTGAGATGGACATGGTCCCCAATATATGGGGTAATCTATGAGGGCAGTGACTGCCTCAAGTGCTGGTGACATATTACCCATATTGGCTGATATCTATGAGGGAGATCCCTCACTGAGCACAGCCCAGTCATACCTGTCTGAGCATGCTTGATGGAAGTATGACCAGGGCTGGAATAAGTGTGATCACACACAAATGACAGGACATGGCCTTGATATTGACTGTGTCTGAGCAGCAATGGCTGAACTTGTGAAACAAGTTTGCAAATTCGAGGGGTACCGAGTCTTCCTTGCTCAGAACCTCAGATCTGAGGCAGTATGGGCTTGCCCACATATCTCATTTACCAGGTGAGAGGTCACCACATCATACAATATTATCATAGAGGAGCTCATAGAACAATCCCCCCTCAGGATCAGGATGTATCTGGATGACCTAGTGATCAAGACTGCACACAGGTCAATGGTCATTCCACAGGACAGACCACCAGATCTAACACAAGTGTGGCTGGCTGCACTCAATGTTGCATGCCAGGGCCAATGCAATGTTGACCTTGCTAGGGTATCCTTTACTCAAAAAAGTGAGAGCGTGCCTGAATGCACAATTAATCAGTCCTTCCATCCACCTGAGAATCTAAATCAGTCATGCCAGTTTAACTCAAATACTCACTTACAATGTCGGCCACAAGTCAATCAATGATCCCAAAAACAGGGACTAGTGTCTTGAAGCTATCACAGACACCAGGAGTCATCATAAGGGAATAAAGAGAGAAACTTGCCATAACATCCTATTGTGTCACTCCGTTTCTCAGATAGGTTTCAGGAACGGTATTCTGAAGTTGAGCAGAAATGGATCAAAGGCCCTTCCAAGTAGGCCTGCAGTGGTCTTGTTTGAGTAATGGGAGAACATGACCAATGAAACCGAACCTTTGAATCTTTGTTACTGTGACTAGAGTTCAGTTCGTGCCTATGAATGTCACTCAGCAGTGTACCCCATACATTCTGATGCTTACTGGCATATGCGAGATCAAAATTGTGACCAGACATGTTAATCAAGACAAGTCACAGGGAAGTCCTGTAGAAGGTTCGGGTGAACAAACGGTATGACATTCCATCAGTGTAAAGATGCTTAAGTAACAGCTGAACTCTAATTCTCGGGTTCTGCCGACTGGGAACTGTTCTGAGTGTCTGCTACTATTCCAATCTAAGTAGAGGTAGCTAGCACTGGCAAGAACAGCACGAATCTGACCAGAGGTGGCAAGAACCCAATAGATCTGGTGAGAGCTTGGGAAAAGTTTGTTCGAATCTCGCTCGGTCTCACCACATCTGGCGAAGCCTCGCTAGGTGCTGCCAGAGGCCCGGACTATTCCGGTAGTCACCAGGTGTCACGAACTTTGGCCGCGTTTCCTGATGTCGTTTGATGACAACCATCACCAAATCTCCGCTCCCCCAGCTTGACTCTGCCTACATCCGGGGACTAGGATGGGCCGAGGATTCGAAACTCTACAGGGCCTACCATACCGTACTGCAGGCAGAAGAGCATGTCGTCAAGAGCAAGTTACCAGAGGGGCAACTCGTCTCCGTCAGAATTGCCGGATACCTGCTTATTGAGCTTTTCGGTCAATCTCGTAACTTCAACACCATGCAACCCGAAAAACTTGCTAGTTGGTTCATCTCGCCACCCCAGAGTCCTGACAGTACTCAACACGATGTCATCATCGACTGCGGCCTACTTCTTCGTGAAAAGTTCATACGCCAG
>JBBPMX010000155.1:1789-22312 GCA_038090515.1 Pulveroboletus cf. viridisquamosus | reverse complement strand
AGGAGGGCCACCACCAGACGGAATAACAGGTACGGACGCCGGTGCGCGTGGACCAGTGCCAGCGCCGGAAGACTTGCCCTCGATTGCTGGGGCGCTGCGATCATTTGTTTCTGCCTTTTTCAACTTCTTTCCGGTTTGAATCTGTTTGAGAAGCTCGCTCGAAGCCATGTCGCCAGAGTGGAGTGAAAGACGAGGACAAGCTGCGTCGGACAATCCAGCTGCCAGTAGTAAACAGCGATAAATACAAGTGAACGATGGAATCTAATAAACATCGACTCGGACTCAACTGATGCCCAGAGGGTATTCGAGCATCGCGGGAGAATAAGAATATCATTCCGTGTGGACGCATCTACCGAGACAGAGTAGGAAGCAGTCAGTGTCCAGCGCAATGTTTTTCAGATCTCTTGATCACGACAAGCCTACATAGTATACAGTTCTATTTGCACACATTTGATTGGCTTGATCAACGCGTGTCACCAAGTCTACTACTCCATTATGCGATCCCATGAATGGTAGCATGGGGTGATAAAAGATGACTTAGGAGAGAAGCAGACGATCCGTCAAAAGCAAGGACCATTGTTTCTTCCTTATCTCGTTCTATCTGATCGAAGAATTCAGCAGCACCAGACATGTGTGCAACGCGGGCACACATAGCATGGAGCGTAAGTAAAATAGGGTGGGGTGGTGGTGCCTCCTTGTGCTGTGCATTAAACTCGACAACCATTGGAGCGCCGAGAATTTTGCGATCGTGACCCTTGAAATTGTCATGGATGTGCCCTTCTAGATCCTCGTTAAGGGTGCATACTTTGTAGCGATGTGGCTGTGTACCTAGTAAGTTGGTGCAAATGACACATCGCTGGGTAGCACACCTTCTCATATTCGAACCACAGTTTCAAGTTGTCAAAAGCTATGTGCAGATCGATCTGCAACGTGAGCAGGTTCCACACTTTATGGACACCCCCCGCTTCTTTGAAAGCTTTGGTGAATTCTGAGAATCCGAACGATTCCAGTACGGCCAGAGCCCCGGAGGCAGCACGAGTCTGAACGATGGGTGAGTATAAAAGGGGATCCGGCTGCCATGGGTGGAATAGCACCTTGTTCAATAACCTGCCTTGGTTGTCCTCCTCGACTGCAGGATCAATACCTTGCATCGTTGACTCGTTAAAAATGTGGGCTGCGTGAAGCGGAAGTTTCCGGAGTTTCCGGAGGTCGTCGGATTGCCAAACCTGCGGATTGCTCTCGTACGATGCCTCATTTAATATGCCCGTAATAACGCAGCGGTAGCCATCACGAGCCAGCATCTGATTGAACGTGAGGGACGAGAAAGATAAGTAGTTGCATACAATGTACGCACCTTCTTCCTGGAAGTCCTGTAATCCGTGCCAGTGGCCTCCATCGTGGCCTTGATCATCCCCTCCAGTGTGTCGAAGGAGGCGCGCGAGGGATGCGAAGATGGCTGTGAGTATGGAGTGGTAACCGTTCGAACTTGGAGTGACAGTAAGTGCCTAGCCACGAAAAAAAAAGGTGAACGTACACTGGCGAATGAACTTGTCACGAAGAAGTGTGCCATACTCGATAATGACATCGTGTTGAGTGCTTTGAGGACTCTGGGGTGGCGAGATGAACCAACTAACAAGTTCTTCGCTGGGTTGAATGCTGTCGAAGATATGAGATTGAGCGAAAAACTCAAGAAACAGGTATCCGGCAACTCTGACGGAGACGAGTTGCCCCTCTGGTAACTTGCTCTTGACGACATGCTCTTCTGCCTGCAATACG
Organism: Pulveroboletus cf. viridisquamosus; assembly: GCA_038090515.1. Lineage (NCBI taxonomy): Eukaryota > Fungi > Basidiomycota > Agaricomycetes > Boletales > Boletaceae > Pulveroboletus > Pulveroboletus cf. viridisquamosus. The sequence continues at coordinate 20,536 of JBBPMX010000155.1, read as the reverse complement.
GTATCGTAGGCCCTGCAGAGTTCCGAATCCTTGGCCCATCCTAGTTCCTGGATGGTGGCAGAGTCAAGCTGGGGGAGCGGAGATTTGGTGATGGCTGGCATACAAACAAGGAGAGAATGCGTCTGTTTGGAGGCCCTGGCTATGGATTGAGTTATTAATATGAACGTATCGTAGATAAGATCAATCCTCAAGTCACAGAGTCGTCTGCTGCTTGATCACGTGAAAACCACGTGAAGAAAAGCCAAACATGGTACCAAACAAACTTTCGGGGTCAGTGCATGAATTGCCGAGTTATGTACTAGCACCCTTTCCACCCACTTACACCATGGACAACATACCGCAGCTTGGTACAGCTGCGGACTTGGAGCTGCGTGCAGCTCGCATTGCAGATCCTGGTATAGGTAAGCGCATTCTTCCTCTCCGTGCCACATTTATTCAAGACTTGTCGATTAGACCTCAAGACAAAGCATACGGTGGCATGCGAGCTTAGGGAAATGATCGACACTGTGAGGGATTCAGATTCTGCACGCGTGTTTCCTCAGATGATCCCCGTCCTACTCGAAATACTTCGCTCCGGAGAAGCTGCGTATCACAAGGACTCGCTTGAATACCAGTTTCGGCGTGTCCTTCTAGAGGTCCTCCATCGCATCCCATATAACGATTTAATTCGACCTCTTGCACTCCCTCTCCTTAGTGGAATGCTGCATACTCTCAGAAATGATAATGAAGAGAATGGTGTCACTTCCTGCAAGATCATCATTGACTTACTTCGCTCCTTCAGAGCCCTTACCGAGGATCTTGTCTCCGAATTTATGTCTATCCTTCAGGATGTTTTTCGCAACATAAGCGATCTGGTCAATGAGACACTGACAGAGGACTCCGCCATTTTGGATGCCAACATCGTCATGCCCAGCATTCGCAGTTTCAAGGTCTTGGCGGAGATGGGCATGGTCGTTGTCACATTTTCCCAAAGTCACAGATCGATGGTGGCTACCCTGATACAAACAACACTGGGCCTCAACTTCGAAGTTCTGGCTCTCGAGTCACCTGCTCAGCGTAAAGCACGCGAAGATCAAGAAGCTATGGGTTCGTACTGGGCTGGCATGGCTCCAACCATTAAGAATCCGCAAGCGTACGCAGACTTTATCACTGCACAGATCAAGGTTAGCATGCGCAAGATTGTTAGGCCCTTTTCTCATGTTACCTCAGATGGTTTCATATGTGGCCTATATAATCCGTGGCTTTGCAGATCAATTCGATTCATTTGGCGAGCGCCTTATTCTTTCTGCCCTTCGTCTCCTGCAGGACCTTCCCGCCAATGGTATCCAAGCCCGTAAGGTAAGCACAGTGACTTTTAGCTGAGGTCAAGCACAGAACAGTAGCGTAGGACCTCATGGTCGTCTTGAGGCACCTCATAGGAACTCCCCATCGCAAGGCTCTTCTGCCACAGATCGATAAGCTTTTTAATGAAAAGATCCTGCTTGGAACCGGTGTTGGTAGTCAAGAGACCCTTCGGTAGGGTGTGGATTTCGGGAGTCGTGTATGTCGCTGACACATGTTCTGTAGTCCGTCAGCGTATGCTGCCATTGCTGATCTTGTCCATCATGTACGCACTGAACTTTCGGCGGATCAGCTCGCGCGGGTCTCGAAACTTTATTCCACCCTCATCCACAATCCCTATCTCGGAAACAACCTCCACACACTTTTCGCAAAGATGATGTTCGGTCTCATCGAGAACATTACGACCAAAGACACTCCTCAGGGTGCGGTTCGTGTCCTTGGTGCCATGTTCGAGATTTGCGTGGACCGAGTAGATGCGATGACGAATGTGCTCGATGATGCCTTGGAACGATTGGAGAGAGCGAAGAATGGCGACGAGTTACCGTCTCCAGCCCTGCAAATCGAGAGAGCACGTCCTGTCGCTGCCGCCATTTATGCAGTAGAGAAGCCAGAGGAAGTGATGCACGGTAGGTGACTGTATGTGCCTCGAACACGTCTAGCTTATCATATTCCAGAGTGCCGATTGCTATTCCGCACGCTTTTGCACGGTTTTCGAGTGTGTCTTGTCGGCTTGAAGAAATGTGATGGGCCAATACCCGATGGAACGATCATCTTTCGTCTCTTCACCAGTTGCATCAAGTGTATGGCGTTGTTCGATGCGGAGCCCAGGGAGGCAACGGAAGTAATGGACTGGTTCAGCTCAGTGCTTCTTGAAGTGAACTTGCACGTCTTTCAAGAGGTATGGACGCACAAGGTTGAGCTATTCTTTCAAGCTGCACAAAAACGGCCCGCTCTTCTCCACATCTGTCAGTTGCTGTTCAGCCGAGAGCCCGTTTCCCCGACGCTGGTCGCTATCGTGCTCCGGTTTCTGGTTGACCGCCTACCGCTTCTTGGCGAGTATGATGATCAGACAGCTGTGGTAACTATCCGGCTTTTCAAAATGGCTTTCAGCGCTGTCACTGCATTTCCTACCGCCAACGAGCCGATACTGGCATCTCATCTTGCGAAGTTAATCATGGACTGTTTCCCTCTGGCCGCGAAGGCCACCAAGCCAACCAATTATTTCCACTTACTCCGAGGCCTCTTCCGCGCTATCGGTGGCGGCGGTGGGCGCTTTGAACTTCTGTATAAAGAGGTTCTGCCCCTACTACCTGAGATGCTAGAAAGCTTAAACCGGCAACTACTCGCTTCAGACGGGTACAGCAGGGATATGATAGTAGAGCTTTGCCTCACTGTTCCACTACGCCTTACTCATCTCCTTCCGCACCTCTCATATCTTATGCATCCTCTCGCGTTAGCTTTGCGCGGACCACCAGAGCTCGTGTCACAAGGCTTGCGCACGCTCGAGCTCTGCATTGACAATTTGACACCTGACTTCCTCGACCCTACACTTAGCACGGTTCTGCGTGAGCTGACGGAGGCACTTCACACCCATCTAAAGCCGCTTCCAGCGAACCATCATCATGCGCACACCACAATACGTATCCTCGGAAAACTGGGCGGGCGAAACAGGCGTTTGTTAAGCAAGGAACCATTGCTGGAGTACAAGCCTTCATCCGAACCTGCGACGCTTGCATTATCTTTTGGCGGAACAAGTGAGAGGATGGAGTTGTATGCCATGTCGAGTCTTGCAGCCCGAACCATGATGAAAGCGGGACCTCTCCATCGGGCATATGCGTACACATTTCTCGAGGCATGCGTCACTTTCCTCGTTCATGAAGTTCGTCGTTATCTTTCTCCTTCTCGCTTTGTGAATTCATACCCTTGACAGAATACTCACAATGAGAACCAAGCTCTTGTTTTCGTTAGATGCCTCGAGGCCATATTTGATGCCTTTTATATCCCTGAGCTCAAGGATAATGCACAGAACTTCATCCAAGAGCTTTCAAAGGCGATCTTTGCTATGGAGATGCGTAAGAATGCGACTAAGGAAATCGGCCTCAAAAGGTATCCTAGTCCGCTACTGGCATCCTATCTCGAGGCGTTGCCACGGGTCCTGACACGCGAAAAGCAAGAAGAGGCTCGACAAGGACAAGATTTAGTTGCGCTCATCCTCAACGATCTAGTCGTAATGGGTAGAGATCAAGCTGTTGCCCCCCTCGACATCGTTCCAATGCTCCATCAAATAGCGAGCCGTTTCAGTGCCATTTGTTTAGATGACTCATGGGTACGGAAGAGTGCAGGGTGCAGTGGCATCCGAATTTTAACGTCCACTCCAGAGTTCGGAGTGAAGTGGATCCAGGATCGCGAGGTAGACTTTGTTCGCACCCTTCTGCATATTTTGAAAGATCTCCCCTACGACCTTCCCCGCGATGTTGGTGATGTGGTCGATGTCCTGAAGAGAGTTCTATGGGCAGGAAGCGCCGGGGTTGAGCCATCCGTTGATGGCTCCATTGCTTCCCGGCCCAAGCTAGTCCACCTTATTGGGATTTTCTTCTCAGAGCTGTCGAGCCCCAATCCCATAGTTCGGCATGCGGTACAAACATGTGTTGAGTTACTCGTCGAACTCACCGGAAAGTCCGCTCATGATCTCCTTCTCCCCCACCGAGATCGTATACTCACTGCGATATACACGAAACCCCTGCGCGCACTATCGTTTCCCATCCAGATTGGTATGATCGACGCTGTGCGATTTTGCATCACCCTTGATCCACCACTCCCAGAGCTCAACGACGAGCTTCTCAGACTTTTGCACGAGACTCTTGCGTTGGCTGATGCGGACGACCTGAATATCGGACGGGTTAACCTTCGCCAGGGTGGATTGGAAGTGGTCAAGCTTCGGGTGGCTTGCATCAAGTTATTGACTGCTTCAATGCCTATGACGGATTTCTTTGCCAAACAACATCAAACACGGCAGAGGTAAGATTCAACTCTTTGTACTAGACTGGTATGCTCATTGAGGCCTATGCTCTAGGGTAACGAGCGTGTACTTCAAGTCGCTTTACTCCCCCTCACAAGAAGTTAAGGAGGTAGCACATGAGGGACTTCGGATGGTACTCACTCATCAGAGTCGCCTTCCGAAAGAACTTTTGCAGACTGGCTTGCGGCCCATCTTGATGAATCTCGCTGATCCAAAGCGACTTTCAGTTTCAGGGCTGGAGGGTCTAGCTCGTCTTCTGGAGTTGCTCATCAACTATTTCAAGGTGGAGATTGGACATAAACTTCTGGATCACTTTCGCATCGTCGCAGATCCCCAAACGCTCCAAGCCTCATCTCGTCTTCCCCTTCCCGAAAATGAAGGTATCACTAAACTCGTCCGCTTGGCAAACATTTTCCACCTTCTCCCTTCGGCTGCAAATATTTTCCTGGAAAACCTTGTCAACGCCATCGTTCAAACCGAAGCGCAAATGCAGTTCTCTGGTAGGAGTCCCTTCTCCGAGCCCCTTGGAAAATATCTCGATCGGTATCCTGGAGAAGCTCTTGACTTTTTCTTTCGCCACATGCATCTCCCACGTCACCTCAGAACATTCCGAAATATCTTACTGGCGAAGCTTGCCCCTAACGTGGAAAGAGAGCTGGCCTCGAGGACTCAATCCCTAGTCGCCCATTGTTTCAAGGGCGGCGACCCAGCGTTGTTGCTACCTGGTTTACACCTTTTGGACGACCTCGTAGAATTGCAGCCAGGTTGGGTGTCCGAGAACAATTATGCGGTCGAGGCTGTGATCGAAATCTGGAGATCGGAACCATTGCAGCCTGAACAAGCGGATACTATGGTTCCAGAAGCTATCCACAGACAATCCGTCACCTTGTCGATCTTCCAAAGAGTGCTCGAGAAAACACCGAGGATTGACCTATTGTTCGAGATAGTTGCGGTTTACACCCGGAATCTCCCAATGGATCTTACGCGGCTAACACAATTCCTCTATCGCCACGTCGCTCTGAACGAAGACTTGTTGTATCGCCGCAATGTCCTCGGTCGGTTCCTCACGTGGTTCGACGACCAGTCTGCGTCTTGGGGGACGAAAACTTTCTTCCTGCGGTTCATCGTTACACCAACCATCCTTGTTCAGGCAGATAAGCCCATTAAAGATGGTCTCCTCGACGCGGATTTCATAACCTCTGTTCATCGAACCATCTGGCAACCTATGATTGATGATACCATATTTATAGAGGCTGACGATATGTTCAAGATCGAACTTTTGCATTTGACCACGGTCCTCGTACACCGTTTTTCGGAGCTGTTGGAGGACGTTAAGAAGGACATCATCCGTTGCGCTTGGCATTACATTACCTCCGACGATGCAGTCGTCAAACAAACCGCATACCTATTAGCTGCTCGCTTCTTCGAGGCGTTCGATACACCCCAAAAGTTCATCCTACGTGCCTGGACCGGCTTACTCCGTCCTCCGCACACCGAGGGTAAATTGCTCATCAAACAGGCCCTGGATATACTGGCTCCCGTGCTTCCCAGGTCTGGGGCGGATGATATCGGCTATCCTCAGTGGGCAAAGACGACTCGAAGGCTTCTCGCGGAGGAGGGTAATGGCTTTCAGCAGATCATTATGATTTACCAACTCCTGGTTCGGCAGCCACATCTCTTCTACCCGGTCCGGGCTCTGTTCATCCCTCATATGGTCAACTCCTTGAACAAGCTGGGCCTTTCCGGCACAGCGTCGGCAGAGTCCCGTATTTTGTCTATCGATATCTCGCAGGTCATCTTTGACTGGGAACAAAACCCTCAGAATATTGAGACCCAGTCAGTTGTGGCCCCATGGGTTACGCCCTTGTCTTTTCGAGAAAGTATCGTGAGCTTTCTTGTTCGTTTAGCGACTGCTACGCTGGAACCCCCGGCGAAGACTGTTCTTGTTCCTCGAGCACTGACCTTGTTGCAACAAATGGTTGCATCATCTGGATGGTCCGATGTGACAGTGAAGTTGAACTATTTTTCGAGAGCGCTTGAGCAGGTAGATCCACCCTCACTACCATATTGCCTCCACTCTGACACCCCGAAGATTGACCTAGATTCAGAGCCACAACTGAACCAGGCCCTCAGTGCGGCGAAAGTCCTGCAGGTTGTTACCACTGACAAGGATGACGACTGGTATTCTGCCAACGCCACTATTCTACAATCTCTCGTGCGTAAAGGCTTGGTGACAGATGAACCGGGGCTTCATGATGCCCTGCACCCCATTTTCGAGCGCTTGCTACGTCTATTCCCCCTTCCAGATAAGGATGAAAAGCAAGGCGAGATGTCCGACTTTCATAACTTTGTGTATTCGGCAATCGAAGACGGTCTAGCGAACACAAGTGCGCTGCGCGGTACCCTACTCATGCTGAAATCAGTGGTGCAGGTCTCCTCCGAGCGTGTTCAGCCTTTCTCTGCATCCCTTCTACGGCTCTTTACCAAGCTTGCCAAGGACCACGTTAACTCGGCACCGAATTCGAGCGGGTTTGAAAACGGTGTTCGTCTGATCACATCGATTATCGAGATATGCAAAGCCACCATACCGTATCTTGGCGACCAGCGCAAGGCCTTTTTGGGTGCGTTCACCGCACTTGCAGAGAAGTCAAAGAGTTCATCGCTTTGTCGGTACATGCTTGACGTCATGCGGGAGTGGGCATTGGCCAAAAATGAAGCCTACCCTACGATGAAAGACAAGTTGAACGTCTTGCAGAAAATGGCAGGCTTCGAATCGCGCGGGGACTCGCTCTTTCATGATTATTTGGAGCTGATATACGACATTTACACCGAGCCATCCTTGCGGAGAAGTGATCTGACTTCCCGACTAGAACAATGCTTCTTGCTTGGGAGTCGTGCACGAGACGTCAACCTTAGGGAACGCTTTATGGACCTGCTGGACGCCAGTATTCCTCGCTCTCCGTCAAGTCGCCTGGCCTACATCCTTGCAGTCCAGAGTTGGGAACCCTTTGCAGATCACAATTGGATTGCTGTTGCTCTGCACCTTCTCCTTGGCTCTGTTGATGCAGAAGTACCCCTCATTCCGGAGAGGAAGTTTACCCTTGAGCCCGGTGTGGGACATCTTACCACTCGCCCGAAGGCCGTTTCGATTGTGCGCCCGACACAGCGTCTCGTGTTTCTTGATCCGCTCATGGCCCATGACGTGTGGGTTTCCGCGTTTTCGGCCGCCTGGAGGTGTCTTTCCAGGAGGGAGCAGGCTGACATGACCCTCCACATGATTAACCTCTTAAGCAAGGACTACCACATCAAACAAGTAGAGATGCGTCCGAACGTAATCCAAACGCTGCTCAGCGGCGTCCTTGCTTGTAATCCCCCTATGATTCTACCTCCTCACCTCGTGAAGTTCCTGTGCAAGACGTACGGCGCATGGCATGTTGGCCTTGAAATCCTCGAACACACCCTTGACCACGTACGGGACGATGACGCCAGTCTACGTGATACAGTATTTGATTCCCTGGCCGACCTTTACGCTGAGTTGGCAGAGGAAGATATGTTCTACGGCTTATGGCGTCGTCGCTGCCTCCACCTCGAAACAAATATAAGCCTTGCGTTTGAGCAGCACGGCATGTGGGACCAGGCGGAAAACATGTACGAGCTCGCTCAAACTAGGTCCAAATCGGGTGCAATCACCTTTTCCGAAACAGAATATTTTCTCTGGGAGGACCATTGGATGCTTGCAGCCGAGAAACTCCAACAATGGGATACACTCTACGAGCTGGCCAGGAGCGAGGGAAATCAGGAACTTATGCTCGAAAGCGCCTGGAGAAACAAAGACTGGACAGAACACAGGGACACCCTAGAAGACCAGATCAATCAGCTTCCTGACATTGCTACCCCCCGCAGACGAGTCTTTGAGGCGTTCATCGCTCTGTTAAAGCTTCCGGCCGCACTGGATAAAAATACGGAGTTCACTAAGATTCTCGAGGACGCGATGCAGCTTTCCCTCCGTAAATGGGCTGGACTGCCTCCACAATTGTCGGTTGCCCACGTCCCCTTACTGCAGCACTTCCAACAGTTCGTGGAACTTCAAGAAGCCGTTCAAATTTTCGGCTCTCTCTCGACCACGACTGCGCAGAATTTGGAAAAGAAGTCGTCCGACTTGAAGATGGTCCTCCAGGCGTGGAGAGAGCGGCTACCTAATCTTCACGATGACATCAGCATCTGGAGCGACCTGGTGGCATGGCGGCAGAACGTCTTTAATGCGATCAACAAGGCTTACATCCCCCTCATCTCCACTAATAACCAGAACGGTAACGCAGCTTCTACCAATGTCAACACCTCCGGTTACCGAGGCTATCACGAAACCGCTTGGATCATCAACCGTTTTGCTCACGTCGCCAGAAAGCACGATCTGCTGGACGTGTGTTTTAGCTCCTTGAACAAGATATACACACTCCCTAACATTGAAATATCCGAAGCTTTTCTCAAGCTCCGGGAGCAAGCGCGCTGCCACTACCAAAAACCTAATGACCTTCACGCTGGTTTAGAAGTAATCAACAACACTAATCTAATGTACTTTTCCAATGCGCAAAAGGCGGAGTTTTTCACGTTGAAGGGAATGTTCCACGCAAGAAGCGGACGCTCCGACGACGCAGATCAGGCATTCGGACAAGCCATACAAATGGACATGTCACAAGCGAAGGCATGGGCGGAGTGGGGCCGCTATAACGATCGGATGTTCAAGGATGTTCCTGCCGATATGACGTACGCTGCTAAAGCCGTCAGCTGTTATCTTCAAGCCGCTGGCCAGTACAAGAACGGCAAAAGTCGGCCACTTCTCACTCGCGTTCTTTGGCTTCTCAGCGTCGATGACGGTAACTTCACGATCTCCCGCGCATTTGACACCTACAAAGGGGAGGCGGTATTCTGGTATTGGATATCGCTGATTCCTCAACTTTGTCTGTCCATCAATCAGCGGGAGGTAAAACAAGCCCGCTACATCCTTCTCAACCTGGCCAAGTTGTTCCCCCAAGTAATTATAATGCTAACGTCTCAGCATTTCCGTGACTAATCATTGACCAGGCACTATTTTTCCCCTTGCGAACAACTAAAGAGGATATGGCCTTCGTCAAGAAGCAAGCCGCCGCAGCTGCAGCCGCTCGTGCCATGCAAGTGAACCAGGCAGTCCCAGTTAACGGGATAAAACGTGCAGATAGTGACCTGGCAATGCAGGACGCGAGTGCTGAAGTTTCTGGGGAAAGTATTAAACGAGAGAACCCCTCCGTCGAAGTCAATGGAAGCCAACAGCTACCTACTGCACATGCGGATCCTACTGGCTCCAACCCGGCGACATCGCTACCTGGTCAGCATCTGGCTACTGAAGTCCAACCTGCGTATACTCTCCGTCAAGCATGGGAACATGTTGACGAGGTCGTTCAAATACTAAAGACCGCTTTCCCGCTGCTCATCCTGAGTATGGAGACTATGGTAGATCAAATACTCCAACGATTCAAGGCGCCACCCGAGGAAGAAATCTACCGATTGATAAGTATGCTCCTGCAAGATGCCATTCAGGTGAGTGACTCGCTTCGCTTGCTCAAGCATCCTGTTCTGATTTTATCTAGAATTATGTGATGCGCACGAATACGCCTGAAGACGACGGACAACTTGCACCTCACACGATCAACAACTTAACAAAGATGGCAGCAAACCTGTCCGGTCCTGCACGGGTGCGTCGTACTACGAATTTTATATTCATATTCCCTGAGTGTATCCGAGCAGAAGGAATACGAGGAGGATTTCTTGAGAAGCAAGCCAACGCACTACGAATACATCCGTCGACTCCAGCGTTGGCGAGACCGACAAGAGAAGTACCTTGATTCAAGACCCCGCATTCAATCCCTGGATCTTCTGAGTCACTACTTGACCGAGTTCCAATATGGTAAATTTGATGACATCGAGGTTCCTGGACAATATACGGAGGTGAGCGGGTCGCGTGACAGGTTCCAAAGAGTCCCTAAACATCCGATTAGGACAAGGACAGTAACCAGAACTTCGTCCACATCCAGAGATTTGGTGCTAAATTTGAGAATTGTCGATCCCACGGTTACTGCTGGAAGAGATTCACTATTCATGGTAGTGACCATTCGAAGACCTCGTTCTCTGCGCAGCTTCCATCTGGGCGTCACTGTCGCCGCGAGGAGCGAGTGATGCAAGTGTTCCGTGTATTTAATGGGTACTTCCACTGTGTTGTTTTATAGGCGTCGTGCTCAAATCCTTTTGACAGGGCACTTGCGCGAAAGAAAGAGTCGCGCAAGCGCAACCTCAGTTTCCATATACCAGCCGCCATATCCTGCAGCCCCACATTGCGCTTGCTCCAGAATGACTCGTCCTACGTGACCCTGGGTGACATTTACGATCGTCATTGCGAAGAGACTGGAATTACGCGCGAGGACCCCATTCTTGTTTCTGGAGAGAAGCTGAAGAGTGTCCTCCTAGAATTCAAACAAGTGAACCAGAGAGCTGTATGTACCTATTGAATCACGCCTATTCTGGTTTCTTATTTCCCCCTAGCCCGGTAAAACAGAATACTTTACCCTTCGGAAGGACATCATGGATGAAGTTGTGACGAAACTCGTTCCGGACGACGTTCTTACCAAGGTTGGTTGTCGTTCTATTTACGGCTTTATCAATTCGATTTTTGATTCTTTCTAGTATATGCTCAGTGTCATGAGCGACCCCGCAGACCTTTGGAAGATGCGCAAACAGTTTGCTCTGCAGATCGCTGCTACAAGTTTCATGACATATGTCTTTTGTCTCACGAGCAGGATACCGTCCCGATTCCACATATCCCGCTCAACAGGCAGAATTGCAATGAGTGAGCTACTTCCTGGCGTTGCTGGTCAGGCTCCGGTATTTGCATCGAATGATGCGGTGCCCTTCCGGTTCACGCCAAACATGCAAAGATTCCTTGGGCCTGTCTTTACCGAAGGTCTCCTCACATCTGGCATCATGGTCATCGGTCGCTGCCTTACAGAACCTGATGTAAGTGTATGCTTGTCAGGTAACATCATGAATAATCGTTAACTAGCAAATCCAGTTTGGTCTGGAACAACAACTTTGTCTGTTTGCGCGAGATGAAGTTATGACTTGGCTGCACGGTAGAGGTCAACCATGGACATTTGACCTCTCCTTCCGCAAGAACTGCGCGTCCAACATTGAGGGCGTGGTCAAGCGCGCTGAGGTAATGGCATGCAAACTCGAGCGCGACCAGGTAAGAGCCAGAACCAGCTTGCAGATCCGATGCACCAGTTAATTGGCAGCAGATGAGCATGGTTACGACACCGCCAACTGTTCCGGTCGTACACACGATCACCAACCTTGTATCGACGGCCACGAATCCAATCCAACTCATGAGAATGTCGGAGATCTATCATCCTTGGTTCTGATGTATTTCATATCCACTTTACTGCTTGCTTCTTTGTCCTAGCGTCATTGCCACTTGTACATTTATTCCTGACGTAGAGATGGGTAGAATTGCCCGTACACATAGGAACAATAAGAGACTTAAGAACGGGTGCTACGTATAAATCCCTCGGTCTGGCGAAACGTATTGATGTGTACTTCACTCTCAGCCATCATCTGTGCATCGGGTTAAATGGAAGTGATACCTTGAGAAACCAGGTTCTTACCTCCTCGGCCATGCGGTATATATCACTTGACGGACGGTTGTACATCATAGCATTCGCAAACATGAGGTAAACGTCCCTTTGGAACTCGAGCGAGTTCGAGATAACTCCATCTTTGACCCTCCCCTTAATGGTCTTGAGGTCCATTGGGTGCTTGATAATATCATGATAGTCTGGTGCTTCGGAGTTTTTGATAGGATTATGAAATATATTACCGTTGCGGTGTTGTGAGATCTGACTGTGGAGCATTCCGATCACGGTTTGGAAGCGTTTGTTAGGGACGGACGGTAGGGTTTGATGGGAGACGAGTTCCCCACTTGCCATACTACGTGGCCGAGAAGGGTAGGCTGTTTATCGTGAGCGAATGGATCTGACCAGGCTAGTATCACGTACGTTGATCGTCCCCGTCTGTTGGCGTAGACTCATCCCGAGCTCTCTTTCTCTCCCGTAGACTTTCTTCGAGGCTGTCCGAGTCTGCAACCTTGCGTTTACCTTTCAAGAAGTGATGCAATCAATAGGGGCACCAAATACTCTAAGGGAGAATGGCTACCCTCGCGCTGCTGTAGTTTTTCGTTCGCTTTGTCTTCGGACTCTGGAAGAATGTCGGACTCTTCGTCCATTTGAACCATCTCAGGTGCCGGTGGATTTGCTTCTGGAACGTCGACTGCCGTAATTTCCTGAGGGGTGGCCTCAGTGATATCCGCGGAGGCTGGCTCAACCACAGTATCTTCTGCGACAGTAACAGCTTCCGCAGCTTGGTTATCGATAGCTGTATCAGGTGGTGCTTCGGAGGCTCGTTGTTCTATGGCATCGTCGACGGTATGGACCTCGGTATCGCCTCCTTCAGGGGTCTGGTTCAAGGTTTCCTGATCGTCGACGGGGACTTCATCTGCTATGTTCTGCTGAGGCTCCTATGGATAAACAAAGAGCAAGATGGTGAACGAATTCTCTAGGCCATGTTGCAAACCTACCAAAATAGGTTCTATTGGCGACTGAGAGTCTGCCGCGTCATCGGGAGGTGTGTCGCTACTACCAGCGAGCCTGGCCCTAATTTTATCATCCCAAGCCCCGCTCCGTATCTCGTCGATTTCCACGACAATAGACCTGTGTACGATGCATGAACGGAAATGTGTCAACGAGATGAGGAAGCTACTTGCTTGAATCTGGCCTCTTCTGCGGCGATCAAATCACGCAGATGAAGAAGGCGAGCGGAATAGTGACGCTGTGCCAGAGCGAGGTTGCGAGGGGCTGTTTCCAGAGTCAGGGTGGGTGTGCGGTTCGAGAGGAGGCTTACCATGGGGAGCATTGTTCGCTTCAGAGCTAGCAGGTCCGGATGAGTGGTACGGGACGCTCGGACTCTGTACGATGTCTCTTACCAGTCCAGAGAGGCTTCGTTCATGAGACGAACGTAGATTTGGTGACAGGACTAGATGGTACATTGAGTAAACTACACATGGCCGGATAGGTATGAACGAACTTGGGGTGCAAAGAAGGATTTCGGGCGTACAAGTGCGGGATGTTTTGAGAGTACTTTGGATACAGACTGCCAGGCATCTGCACCGTACTCATAAACGGCCTGTGCGAGGAGGAGACATTCGATGGTGGAGAGGGAGTCCATGAGGGATCGTTGGCTGACCCGACTGACCCGAGTGAACCCGGGGTTCTCCGGATTGCTCGCTGATAAAGGTTCAGTCCTGCCGCGGTTGCGCCTCGTCCGCCATGTTCCTCTCTGCCTTTGCGACGCTTTTGCTCCTCCCGTTTGCCTCTGCTGGCATTCACAAGCTCAAACTACAGAAGTTGCCCTCTGTAGCACCCGGCCATATCCTTGAAACTGCCTACCTCGCAGAGAAGTACGGCTCTCAAATCCCTTACCAGCAAGTCCCCCTCTTCGGCGCTGGCGGTGCTGGTCGCAATGTGAGGCCCAGTCCAAAGGGCGACGACGTTTTCTGGACGCAGGAGGAGTTGCTCAACGGTGGTCACGACGTTCCTCTCTCCAGTACGTCGTTTCCCCCTCTTCACTTTATGCCGCCACTACTCTCCCTACAGACTTTATGAACGCCCAGTACTATTCAGAGATCACTCTCGGCACGCCGCCCCAGTCCTTCAAGGTCGTTCTTGACACAGGGTATGTCCCTTCCTCTCCTTACTTGTCTTGTGTTGATCTTTGCTTGCAGTTCCAGCAACCTCTGGGTACCCAGCAGCGGCTGTACCTCCATTGCGTGCTTCCTCCATGCCAAGTATAGCTCGGATGCATCGAGTTCGTACAAAGCGAATGGTTCCGATTTCTCGATCCAATATGGGTCCGGTTCAATGGAAGGATTCGTCTCGCAGGATAACCTGGTCATTGGCGACCTTTCCATTCATAAGCAAGATTTCGCCGAAGCTACCAAGGAGCCCGGTCTTGCCTTTGCCTTTGGCAAGTGAGTGCATTCCTTTTGTCGCGTGCCTGTGTTCTGACCTCTCCCAAGGTTTGATGGCATTCTTGGCCTCGCGTACGACACTATCTCGGTGAACGGTATAGTCCCACCGTTCTACAACATGATCAACCAGGGTCTTCTTGACCAACCCGTGTTCTCTTTCCGTATCGGTACTTCAGAGGCTGACGGTGGTGAGGCCGTGTTTGGTGGAATCGATCCTGCAGCCTACACTGGCAAGATCAGTTATGCTCCCGTTCGTCGCAAGGCTTATTGGGAGGTTGAACTCGAGAGGGTATCTTTTGGGGATGATGTCCTTGAACTCGACAACACCGGTGCCGCTATTGACACGGGTAAGCTCGAGATGTCAGTCTGCTTTGAAAGACATGCTCAACCTTGTAGGTACCTCCTTGATTGCTCTTCCCACTGATGTGGCGGAGATGTTGAACACACAAATTGGTGCCAAACGCTCGTGGAATGGTCAATATACGGTTGACTGTTCCACGGTTCCCCAGCTGCCGGATCTATCGTTTTACTTTGATGGCAAACCATACCCGCTGAAGGGCAGTGATTATATCCTCAACGTCCAAGGGACATGTATATCTGCCTTCACAGGCCTGGACATCAACCTGCCCGGTGGAGCCCTCTGGATCATTGGTAAATTGTTCATATCATGTGGCGAGAATGCACACTAATATTTTTTTCCTTCAACAGGTGATGTCTTCCTCAGGCGTTACTTCACGGTGTATGACCTAGGGAGAAATGCTGTTGGTTTTGCCACTGCCGCGTAAGGCTTGTATTCTGCACTACCGTCCACAGTTGCTGCTATGCGGATTCCCTATCTTTTTGATCTCGTGACGTGCTTGATTCAATGGAGAGCGGTCGAAACGACGTCCGTAGCTATCTATGTTCACGATCGTGTAGTACGAGTTTTTCGGTTATGCATTGGACGTTGCTGGTCTTGGATTTGGCAAATTCTGAAATGACACCAGAGCAATACTGAATCATACCCCAGATGGCATTTTCGTTTGGCCATCACTACTCTGAGGAAAGTTGTCCATGGACACCGACGTCGAACCTCCTCTGGCCTTGCTCTATCCCACCTTGTCTAGCTTCTCACATGAAACTGTCCCCTCATCCACAGCGAGATTACTGGTCTGGAGGCGACAAATGACCAGTCATGTGTGGGCCCGACGTCTCGATAGAGTAAACGTCCTCGGCAGTGGTGGAAGTGGGCATACTGGGTGAGCGTGCATATTGTGATCGCTATCGCAGACTTTTAGCCCCTGGCCTTACCAGTCCTCCAAATAAAGATGCGTGAACGCCCTGAGTTGGGCGCAGAACGGGGAACTTCTCGTCAGCAGTGGGGATGATCAACAGTCAGTCTCAGGATCTTTTGACTGTCTCTCCCTTATTCACGATTTATAATCGTCAGGTTGCGGGTATGGCGAATGGACCAAAGTTCCTCAGACATTCGGAACGAATACCCATTCACTTGCCAGACGGTGATAAACACGGGCCACAGTGCGAACGTATTCAATGCGCATATGCTACCCTCATCCACGAGGATGTAAATAGTCTGCCCGGATTCTCTTTTGGGTATGCTCATCCAGCGTTCTTTAGCGCAACTGTGGCGGGTGACACCCAAGTTCGCGTGTTTGACATTGGCGAGTCAGTTGGTCGTTGCCCCTCAGGCAGTGAAATGGAGTACACCACCCGACAAGCGTGCATCAGTGTTCTGCGTTGTCATTCCAGGAGGACGAAGCGCATCATCACGGAAGACAGTCCCGACTGCTTCCTGACGGTAGCCGAAGTCTGTTTCTATTCCTCATGATTGCTCCATTCACTGAAATATGTTCCGCCACTAGGACGGAGAGGTCCGTCAACATGACCTTCGAACCCCGCACTCGTGCGCCAACGGTGGCTGCCCTGCACCTCTGGCTAAACTACCACACGAGCTTTCGACGATTGCACTCTCCCCACTGACGCCTTATCAGTTTGTGGTAGGGGGTGAATCACCTTTCGTGAGCGTTGCCGTTGTGTTGCAAACCCCCGTGCCTGACATTCGTGTTCGCAAGGCTCATCTCTTTGATCGGCGTCACGTAGGTCGTCTTCTACAAGAGGAATGGGGAATGTCACCCACAAGCAGTGATATGACGACATGTGTTCGACGGTTTTCTAGACATTCCCGGGCGCCAGGGGAAGCAAAGGGATATGAACATATCACAGGAGCGCGAATGTCAACTTGGAATGGACATGAAGTACGTCTATCGAGAGCAGAGACACGCATCTCCAATGTGTGCTGACGGCTTGTCTCGGCAGCTTCTTTTGTGTAGGTACTTTGCATGATCGACTTGCTGTCGTCATGATGATCCCGTCCCAGCGTTCAATTCGGATGCGGTGTACCTGTACTCCACGCGAGACGAGCCAAATGCAGGCCCGACAGACAAGACATCGTCTATGCTGCCCCCGAACTCGGTCGAGGTAAAACAGAACGTGGCCGAATGGCGTCCGAAGACGTACAGCAACGGGGGAAGAGATGGCGAAGGAGGATCGGGAGATCCTGACGAAGACGAAGAAACGGAAATGGAGGTTGATGAGAGTGAAGATGAGGACAACGTGCTGGGAGATGAACCTGAAGATGACGACGGGAGGATTGCGTCGACCACTGACGTACATCCTGATACGCCCGTGGTCTACCCACGCGTGCGTTTCTCTGGACATTGCAACGTTGAGACGGTCAAGGATGGTAAGTGCCCCCATCTAGCATGTGCGCAGTGGGTGACTTGCCTGCAGTGAGCTTTCTAGGTCCTCATGACGAGTACATCACCTCTGGCTCGGATGACGGCAACTTTTTCATATGGAAAAAATCGACTGGAGAACTGGTCGATGTGTTGGAAGGAGACAACAGCGTCGTGAACGTCATTGAGGGTCACCCGACGCTTCCGCTCGTGGCCGTCAGCGGTATCGACACGACGATCAAGGTGATCTTCTTTCAGGTCTACCGAGTCGTCTGTTAAACGTGCTGCCAGTTATTTGCCCCTGCTCGCGGCCCAGCGGCGCATTCCAAGTACCGAAATGCGACGTCCATCATCAGACGGAATGCGCGTGCGTCGAGGAGGGGCATCAATCACTCGGTCGACTTGCAACTCGCTCGGTTTATTATGCAGCATCGGGATCGCGCATTGGAGGTACTGCGAAATGCTGTGGGCATGGCTCCAGATGATTCTGAGACACGACTGACGAACTGTGTAAACCAATAATGTACTTGTGTCACTTGGCCCGCGATCGGATGGCGGCTGGGAATTTCTGATGATAAACGTTGTAGGCTCACACCTCCTCCGTCAACCAACGACCGTCGTTTGTACGGTTAGTTCACGTCTCCGTGCTGGGCATTTTCGGTCTGGCTAGGATGGGTTTGATGTTGTGAAGGATCCGAGAGTCCGCCCGCTTTGACACCCGCCACCACGTGAAAGGTCGGTTGCCTCACACCGCGCACACAACCAAGACCAGGCCGACGCTGCTCGCGACATAGAAAGGCTGATTCTGAGTACTGGTATGCTTGCACGTCCAACTTGACTATTCGTTGTTATGTAAGTCCCGTTGTGTTTCGTGGTTCAGTAACACCGAGAGCCTTACTGACCATCGCCTGCGCTTCTTTACCCTCGTCGTCTCAGTCCTTCTCTCGTCAAAAGTGTCTGTGATTTGAGCGTTTGTCTGCTGTTTGTCACAATTGCACCGTCTGTCTGTCCTCGACCACAAGGGTGGACCCTTTTTGGCTTGTTCGACTCTTTTTCTGTCCCGCTCCTCGTCCCACACCCTTCTCCATTGACTCGACGCCAAGTCCACCACAGCTACCTGCTGATGCACTCCTCACAAAACAGATCCAAGCGTAAGCGTGGCAAAAACGTCGGCAACGACGACACCGCATTGACTCAAGTGGCAGTCTCACGAACGGACGATGCACAGACGGACGCTTACGGACGCTCTCGACCCCAGGCATACCAACAACATACGGACACATACATCCCGTTGACATCCAGGGTGGATTTCATGAGCAGAGACGGCCCTTCATCGCATGTCGACTCACAAGACCACTTTCAACCGCGCACCTCTGAGGGCCGCTATCGGAGTGGTAGAGATAACTATGATGTGGCTGACGCGAGAGATGGCGACCAGCGGCGATCTCGGTTCTCTCACGAGAGCGATGCTCAAAGCGGGGGTAGGGACCGGACATCGAGAGATGTCACGGTTGCACACCGCAGTGAGTCCCAGGGTTGGGGCT